>JAHDVF020000260.1:0-42367 GCA_022606425.2 Lepidostoma basale | reverse complement strand
TTTCATTCGTATTGATTATTAAATATGGAGTTTGACATCTCTGTTAATAAGCAATAAACATAATTCACTTCAAGAATACAAACGTTTTCATGCGTATTATTTATTAAATGTGGAGTTTTACATCATTGTTAAATAAACAATAAATTTAATAGTCCATTGTTTTGGCCGAAACACAATGTATGATGAACATGATTACTGTTAAAATTTAAAACACTGTTATAATATCACAATGTTTGTTTTATTCACTGAGAGTGTCGCGACAGCTGTTTCGCCAACCCATGTTGGCATCATCAGCTGTTACAAAAAGTGTTACAATATGCAATAAACAATAAATACTCGTATAATAAAACTTCTAGAAAACAGACGTTTTTATTCGTATTTATTATTTAATATGTTTTTTTACATCATTCTTCAAGAAACAATAAATAAACCAGTAATTGTGTCATGCCACGATGTAGGCTAAAATGTTTGTGTGTATTATAGAAGAATCTATAAATATGTTCCTGCCGGTTCACGCAGCGCCAACGAATCTCCAACCGCGCCGTTATAATACACGTATTTGTAAACTCCAGTTGATCCAGACACAATGTAATCACAATCAAAATCGGGCCGAGCCGTTGCCCGCGCGTCACGCGACCAGGCCGGCCGTGCAGTGACCAATAAGACGGTTCTGCCTACTCAAACAACAGGCGTCAAAATATACCGGTTGATTGATGCGTGCTGCTTGAAGAGCCGGCAAACATTGAGGCTTTCGTTTTCTTCGGTTCCACAACTGAATGGTTGAACTAAAATAGGCACCAAGTACAAACAAAGGTACAAAAACTAAGTACGCAATTTTGATCTATAAAAACTAACTAACTAACCATCACGCCGTCTCCCCGAAAGGGTAGGCAGAAATAATGGACTGTTACACTTTTACTGATGCGGCACTCCATCCTTCTCTTTTCGCCCCGCGGGAGACGCGGTGTGATGGGTTGCGAACCTCATCGCCACCAATAGGCATCTCCCGCGCACACTTCGATCTTCCAACATCCACAAAATAAATCTAAAACAAATAATATAAAATACAATGATGTAAAATAAAATAACAAAATAATTTAATACAAAATGTTATTTTTAGATGGTGCACATTTGTCTATTTAATTTATGTTCCACGAATCTACCGTTTTTTTAAATTTAGCACATAATGTAATAATACATAATGTTTTTCCGATGTTGCACATGTTGACATGGACGATCCGGACTTTAGTTGATCTATACGTCATATATAATAAAACAAAAGGGCACGACATAGGAAATTGACTTCCGAATGGGATTTTATAGGATCGTAGTACCCTCTAAGAGTCGTCCATAGTCAAAGTAAGAAAGTGCAATAGCTAGCTAATTTCTAGAATTACATAAGGTAATTGTTGTAAGGCGTTCTGCCAGTTGGTACTTATGGTCTTGAAACTGTTACATTGTCCAAACAAAGTGCCGAGAAACTACGAGTGACCCAAAAAGCCCAAGAGACAGAGTCAGAAACGACACGGTGAGAGAAAAAACAAAGGTCACTGACATCATCCACCGCGTAGCGACTCTAAAGTGGCAATGGGCAGGTTCTGTAGCCAGAAGCTCAGACGAAAAGTGGACAAGAATACTGCTGACTTGGAGACCGTGGACGGCAAAGAAGAGTGCAGGCGACCGCAACTACGGTGGAAGGATGATCTGAACAGACACGTCAGAATAACCTGGATGCAGTCTGCGAATGGAGGAGGCCATTGTCCAGGTGTGGACGGGAATAGGCCGAGGAAGAAGAAGAAGAAGAATTGTTATAAAAAAAATGTATTAATTTGAAAAATTAATTTGAAAAAAAATGCATGTTGCGAGATTTGATTCGGAAACGAGCCGGCTAGCAAAATTAAGAATGAAAGCTATCCGCTTAGCTACCAAGCTATTGAAACTAGTGGCAACAATTCTAATATACTCGCATAAGCAACGGTGAAAACTCTAAAGTTATTTTTCTTGAAATTGGCTGCCTACTGCGCTTTCTTATTTTGGCTATGGACGACTCTTAGGGGGTACTACAATCCTGTAAAATCCCACCCCGAAGTCCATTTCCTGTATCATGTCCTCCCCTTGTTATTGCCTATTTTTTTTTCAACTATTCGACTGTTTCTGAACCCTGTATTATATTACGCGATCTTTTGTTTATGGAATAGAAGCACTAGACAAAACTAGACAAAAGAGTGATTAAAAAATCATGAATCAGTTAAGTGATTTGAAAATTTGACAACTAAATATTATAATCCGAAAATTTATTAAAAATTAGTTTAATATTTCTTGAACAACGATAAAAAACTGGTTAATAAATCATTCATATTAATTAAAACATCACTTTTATAACGTTTATTATCGTTTCTTGAAAAATTTTGTAAAACTCTAAATTAAAAATGGAATATTAATGAAAACGTATATTTTCTAGAAGTTTTTTTTTCTTGCATACAACAGGTCGTTTGGACCCAATTACTGTATACAATTTATTTGAGCTATTATGTTGATTCTTATGACATTTGATAGGTAGCCAATCTATAGCTATTTTATTGTCACGTGAATTCTACACCAGACCAAAGACAGTGTGACGCCGGGAATCGAACCCGTGACCTTCTGTATGGAATTCAGAGCTCTTACCACTCTGCCACGAAGGTCGACACGGTTTATTTTATTTACCCTGCTATGGCATCATTAAATATTTTTGACAATGGTATAGCAAGGCGAAACATGTTTTCCCTATAAAATATAATAAATTTCAAGTAAATAAAAGTTTCATTTTGATATTAAAAATATATATAGATTACATTTATGATAGTGACGTGTTTCGCCTTGAGAGGGTATTATAAAATGTATTACTATGGCTTTTTGATAACGCAAGCAAGGTGAAACATGTTTTCATGTTATTTTTTATAAAATAAATAAAATTTAAAAAGGAAACAGACGTTTATATCAATACATTAAATAGAAAAATACATTCATATTTAGTGAGCGTGCGGCTGTTCGTCCTCCTGTACCTACCCTAATTTGGCGTGTGACTTAATTAAACCCACACCAGATAGTTTGTATAATCAGATTTGCGGCACTGTAGGCAGTGCTGTCCGTGAAATTTATTTAATACATTGTTGTATGCGGTGGCTACCGGCTGCATGTTGAAAATAACCCCATCGGTCTTTGTTAAATGTGCTTAATTTTTATTTAATGCTCTTTTTCAACCATGCATGGCCAGTGTCTTAAATTTCCTATATCGTTTTTGTTATTTAAAAAAAACTAATAGTAACAGTTCTCTAAAGATTTTTATAATTCGTCTTTATTGTTTCTTGAACAATGATGTTAAATTCCATATTTGATAATTAATACGTTTTTTTATATTTTTTGGATCGCCTTGTTTAGGCATTATCAAATCTTTTATTTGACAACATACTTTAGATGATGCCTTAGAAAGGCGAAACGTATTGATTTTAGATAAACTGGATGGAATTCCATAATGTATTAAAACGGTGTTTTATCCACTTTTAGGTTTATTTTGCTCGATATGTTTCGAAGCTTTACACCTTGATTGAACGCCTTCGAAACATATCGAGAAAAATAAACTCAAAAATGAAAAAAAAAAAAACAGTATTTTAATTCATAAAATTATTCATCATTATTTCGTAAAAAATCGTTGACACATATTATATAATTTCCATCGAATGAAAACGAGACGTTTTATTATATTTTATGGGATCAACATGTATCGCCTTGCTAGGTGATTATTAAACGTCCTGATTGATAAGGCTTTAGAACCGCGAAACGTGTCATTCGCATAAAATATCATAGAACTTCTAGAAAACAGACGTTTTCATTCGTATTGATTTAAAATATTTTTTTGTTTCTTTTAGTGTTCGATAGTACGAGTAGTTCGATTTATGAACGCTGAATAGTAAGATATTTAAGAAATGTTCTTCTTATGTTTATGCTGTGTGGTCTCGGCTTGGGCAGCCCACCGGGGATCTCTGTGATGCTGTTGGTGCGTATAAATAAACGTTGTTCACTTGGTGAAAACGCTTCCAATAAAATTCAAAATACCCGATGCCTACTAGGGCCGAATGAACTCCCTCTAGCAGAAATGTTGAAATACTCACCAGTCATATGCGGGAAAAAATCCGCCAATTGTGAAAAAAACTACCAAATTGATAGAGATCTTATTTATATATATATTGATTTTAAACTATTGACCCTTTGGCATTAGTTAGTAACCCAGCCGTCTCTTGTTAATCATGTTACAAAATATAATCAAATGATTTTACTGAAATCTCATTCATTTTAAATAATAATTAAATAAAACGATGTTTTTAACTACTTCCACTTTTGTCTTTATTTAGACAGCGACCGGTTTCGTCAGGCTCGCTGGCATCGACAGAAGACCAGTCTGTCGATGCCATCGATTAATAGCCATTAAATTAGCCATTAAAAAACATCGTTTTATTTAATTATTATTACAAAATGTATTTTGATTTATCAATGAAAGCAAAAATGTCAGTTTACAATGGAGTATTAGTTTCAATCCTTGTATATGGAAGCGAAGCATGGAGTGCCATGCCAGTTGGCAGAAGAAGATTAACATCATAATAAATGCGGGTAGAAATAATATCCCTTAGACGTGTGTGTGTTAAACCATGTACCACAGAATTTCAATTTGATGATATCAGGAAGGAATGTAGAGCGGAAGGAAGTATTACGAACAAAATTATGAAAGGATCGCTGCGTTGGTTTGGACACTGAGAAAAACATGGCATTACTTAATTAATAAAAGTTTAAAGGTCATATTAGAAGTCGGATGAATCGACGTGCGTATATGAATCGCTGTATGAATGTGAAGGAATCTAGATAGGTATATTGGATAAGAGTAGTGTGTCGGTCTATTATTTCTGTCTACCCTTCCGGGAAACGGCGTGATGGTTTATGTATTGTTATCATTTGATATTCGTGACGCATCGAAACTAGTCGCATAAATATGAAAACATTCTATTTTTTTTTTTTTTTTATGTACTTTATATACAACACTCACTTTTTAAACAAATGAAAATTAAAAATCAAACATGTTTCGGACTACCCAGCCCTTCCTCAGTGATATTATATAGATATATAAAATATTATAAAATTGTTTACAAATATGGTCAGTTTTGACAGATGTGAAGATTTATTTTGGAACGTTTATGCTATTGTTATAACATAAATTTATTTTTAAAAAGTGATTGTTGTAAACAAAGTAGGTATATATAAAAAAAAATATATATATAATACATCTACAACACAAAGTATGGTGAACATAAGGGAAAAAAGAACAACATTCTATATTTAGATTTTAATGTAAACATTGGAAAGTATTTTTTTTATCGGATAGGAAATAAGAACGGATTGCACGCGTGCATATTGAACATCGATCGCAAAATCACGACAGAAGTTACTTTAATATTACACACGCGCAATCTGGATCTAACTTTATCGCTCTCCCTTTGGATTCCTTTCTTATTTCTCTATACTCGGGAGCCGATCCAGCGGATGTATGGGAAGCGTATGGTTATAAACACTATCTATTTCGGTAGGGAACGGATGACTACAGACATCTAACACGTTTTGGCGGCAAAAAATCGCTGGAGGGGATTCTAAACGCATGCGCCACGCCGAGCGAACCCCAAGTCGAGTCATTGCGTGATTCATTATTTTCAAACAACCGACAACAAAGGAAGAAAATCCATTTTGTATTCCACCACGCGGACTTGCTTCGAGGGTAGGAAATCAAAGCCTGAAAATAAATACATCCAAGATTGGCTAGCTTTCTACTTGATTTACCTATTTAGAGAGTTTTGGACTCCTTGATGATGTGTTTCTACAGCTCTTCGATACCTCAGTAACGTAAGTTTCGCATGGACGAAGGACGGGGCTAGGGATTGATAGATCGAAGCTGACGAAAGGCGACGTTCGCCTATAACAGCTCGGGAAAGCCGTGGGATTCCTTAGAATCTTAAAAAAAAGCTCTTCGATCCTGCCCCTTTTTTCCTAGCACCTTAATCAGATCAGTAAGAACATTATTCATAATCTGCTGTCTAGTTATTTCTCTCTAGAATAGACAGAATCACATGAATCTCTGGTCTCTTCTATTCATGCTAGGCGATCGGCTCTCACTGTGTTCATCATAAGGGACTGCTTGTCATTTTAATGATCTCTTAATTACTGGTGGGATTCCCGCTGCAACACCAGATCTGGGTCCCAGCATCATTCTAACGTTTATAATCTCTAGTTTATATTACTACATGATTTAGACACTGTAATTAGCGGTGCCGAATATTAGAGATTCCAGGATTCGTATTATATTAGTATGGTTAAGATTGGTGTCGACCAACAGCTGCCGCCCTAGTTCGTGTTTCAATTAATCCATCCAGTGAGTAGATAGATCCGCATTGTAAATTCGGCGAACCTAATATCGTATCTATTCCGGGCCACCACTCCCTCCCTTGACTCCCGCTATTTACCTCATTATTGTGTTGCAGAGAAACCTCTTGCGCGGTGCCCTTTGTCTCGGGTTCTATCCGGTCACCCGCTTCTATTCGAATTTGCCGTAATCAGTAACGAATCACACACCTTGCACATTAATTAATTAGCTAAAGGCTTAAAGCACAGATGCAAGAGAGCACAGCTAACCTATTGTGTCGTGCTTTAATTGAGAAAATGGCGCCATAACACTGCCAACAGATAAACGTAGTAATACATATCAAGGCTTGTACTACTCTGCCCTAGTTTATACCTCTTTTTAACTTACGATCACTTTTATTTATTGCTTAATGTTAAGGAAGTTTATGTACATTTATCAAATATTATTTATAGATTTTTTAGATCACATGTCTATCCTTATTTTAAGCAATATTCTCCTCCGGTCTCAATCTAATGATTGGTCTGCAGCAAGGCGACGCATCTCCTCTTCCACTCCGCTCGGTCCTCGGCAACTCTCTTCAACTCCGTATAAGAGGTGCAGCCCATATCTCGGCAAATCTGGTCTAGGTACTCTTGGCGAGGTCGTCCTCTCCCAGTCGATCCTTCGACCATTCCCTCCAACACATTATGCAGGAAACATTCGTGTCGCAACACATGACCAATCCATCTTGCACGCCTCTCTGCTATGGTGTTCAACACGTGCCTACTCTCCTCAACTCTGCTGAGAACTTCTTCATTTGTAACGTGGTCCCTCCATGAAACATGGGCAGCTCGTCGGTAGGCCCACATTTCAAATGCCTCCAGCCTTTTGCGCTCTACTAAGCAACATTGCGTTAGTATATTCATTAAATAAAGTCAAGCTTTTTACAAAAATAAAAAATATCTTAGACAAATAAAAACTTTGCCAGAGAATTGTGAGAAATTACGTATTGTCTATATTTCTATACAGAGTAATTTGTAAAGTGAACCGCATATTGACATTTGAGATGTATCATAGATACATCGAATCGTATATATACCCAAGACCGATTTGCTAAATAACTATTGGATCTTAAAAATAGTAATCGCCACTAGACTGGCTGTAGCACACTACGATAAACATTAATAATAAATATACTTAACGGAAAGATCGATAATTATTCGGTGAACGAATGTCTCGGAGCAGATGGGCGTCTCGTCCAGGGGATGTGAAAATAAAATTAACGTAAAAATCATAAATCCATAAACTCCTGGATGTAGACTTTATCTATACGTTTCCATGTATGTGAATCCCATGCAATACGCATCAATGTGGTTTCGGGTCACAGTATTAAAACTCCAGTTAGGAGACGTTTTGTCCAACTTTCGTTGCTGCGTCTTCTAACTTTCGTTGCTGCGTTGTCCAACTTTCGTTGCTGCGTTGTCCAACTTTCGAGATGCGAGCGACATGGCCTGCCCAACGCCATTTTAACGCTACCACTCTTCCGATGATGTCCGACACTCCTATTCTGGCTCTTATAGTTTTATTTCTACAATACTTCTATTTTAAAATACAATTTATAATATGTCCAATTTTTCACTAATCGGTATCACTAGAAGTTTTGTGTATACCCACAAAGTTTATGCTGAAAAAGATAATTTAAATTCGGGGAAGTTGATTTCTCAATTTAAACGGATAATCATAAGTTCAGAAATCATTTTGGAACTAACTTACTAACTAACTAACCATCACGCCGTCTCCCGAAGGGGTAGGCAGAAAGAATGGACTGCCACACTTTTCTTTCCTGACATATTTCTCTCGCTTCCTAAACATTCATACATCGTTTTCCTCGGTCTTCCTCTATTTCTGGTTCCATTTACATCATTAACATATATTTTTTTTACCATTCTTTCTCATTGTAAAGTTCTCAAAATGGACAACGCACCAGCAGGGCGGCAAGAGTTCGCTTTTTATCATCTTAAAAGTTAATAGGGGTAGCGCTTAAGTCTGCGCAAATAATATTGATTTTGTTTAAGAACAGATTCCGAAAGCTTTTAATAAACATTATTAATTCCCCGGAGTGAAGGATTGCTGCACAAAATACACAGGGCTTTATTGTGCTCCTCGCGCGAGGAGTGCTCGGTAATGGTGTTTGCCTGGGCCTTTACGCTGTTTATTGACTTTGCTGAATGACAAGGAATGCTTCTACACAAAATTAAACTTTAAAGGCACGAAGAATCAGACGGTGCTGATAAAATCACCATTAATGGAATATTTTTTTTTATTTTTACTAGCTGTATTATCCATAATAGCTTCGAGACACTTTATAACAACAATGCTATCTATTAGATTTTTAATAAAAATACCCTAGAAACCCTCCTGGTACCAATTAGAACTAAGATTTTTTTAACTATCCGTCGACTAGTTTTTGAGTTTATAGGGTAACCACATACGAACATTGCCTTTTATTTAGGTATATAATATAATGTATACTAGCGGACACGGCAACTCTTTGCTATTTCTGTATTCAATTATATGCATACATAATTATATGAATTAAACAAATACAGTTGAAGTTCAAAATCAATTCATTTATGCCAACAATGTGTTTCACTAAATACATGTCGTTTATCACTGAAATCCATTTATGATTTAAAGTGTTCCTTGAATACACGAGTAATATTATCATGACGACCTATTGCCGATTAACAACTGTCATTTAAATCGATTCGAGCGCCATCTCTTCGTGACTTACATTACACACAATTAAACACTCACATCAAACAAAATTAGTTTACACCAATATGGACTGTAACACCCCTAGCGATAAAATAACTACTTGCCTGTCGCACTAAGAATTCATTTGTATGCATTTTAAATGTAGATTATGCCCCATTTCATATCAAATTTATGTTTTTAAACCTTCCAGAATTAATATTAACAAACAGTGAAAATTCTTTGCAATTCGTATTATCGGCCCTATAGGGCCGGAACATTGGCTTTTCATAATTTCTCGGTGCTACATCCCGGTGTGGGACTTGACCTCCTCCACAACGGTCCTCCACTGACTTCTGTCTCCGGCCATCTCTCTCCATTCCCCAGCTCCTTCCATTTTCTCCTAATCTTGTTCCACGCAATCCGCCCATCTTTTCCTCGGTCTCTTTTCGCGAGGCACCCATCTGGATATAAGTTACCTTTTATTTATGTGAATTATATAGATATCACGAAGGTTCCGATCGGTTTCGCTTTTTTTGTGTTCAATTCAAATGTTCCATTTTATAACTATATTTTACACGCGTCCCGAATATATGACGTTCAGTTCAAGAGCGATACATGCCAATTGTTTACGTTTTGTTTTTTAGCTGTTAAGTTTAACTATCTGTGATAAAACCCGACTCCGCCGGCTTCCCACCCGTCTCTCAGCGAGACGGAATTGTGGAAACGATTTAGGGAGAGAGCGATCGGGATATGGGCGTGCATGTATCGTGTGCGCCATGTACTCGGCTGCATTAGAACTACTGCACCACGTGCACTGACTTATAAATAGAACTAATTTTACTTCCTTCCTTTCGAGTCTGGATAATGTATTCGGTACCAGAGATTTACAGTCCTTGGGCATATCCAATTCAAAAAATTGTAATTTAAATTTTACGTGAAATTCAAAGCGAACGTTGAATAGAGCATCATTTAAATTTTCATCAAAAGAGAATGATTAAAAATAAAATGGTGCTGTTGCAATAATCATTCATATCTTAAAAATCGTGATATTTTATGGTTCTTGCATCCCACCATCTAAATTGAACAATTAAGTTTTCTGCGTGTCATTCTTGACACTCTCACCCGTGTTCCATTAATCGCTTTGAAGTTAATTGTTGATTCTTGAAGAATGAAAACGTCAGTTTTCTGGAAGTTTTATTATATTTTATGGGAATAACATGTTTCTTAGGCATTATCAAATGTCATTTGATACATTTGATAATGCCTTAGAAGGGCGAAACACGTCATTCCCATAAAATATAATAAACTTCTAGAAAACTGACGTTTTCATTCTTATACATTATTTAATACGGAGTTTTACACCATTGTTCAAGAAATAATAAATCTATATTTACTGATAAATACGTAAAAAACGAGAGTTTTTAGGACATGTAATCCCATAAAAAAAAATCTTCTAGAAAACATACATTTTCATTCCTATTTAACGCTTTGAATTTTGCTGATGGCATGGTACAATAAACTCGTATTAATCACATTTAAAGTATAAATTCATTTACAGTTGATTATATAATAATACTTATTTTATTAGTAACATTTCGAAGTCCCTTCAATCACCAGAGGTTTCTTATGTATGATAATTATTTATTGTTTCTTGAACAATGCTGTAAAACTCCATATTAATACGAATGATAACGTTTGTTTTCTAGAAGATTTTTTTTTATGGGAATAACATTTTTAAATGTCAAATTACCATAACACTTTTAGTAAGGCCTTAGAAAGGCTAAATATTTCATTATTACAAAATAAAATATAACTTCTAGAAAACCGACGTTTTTACAACATTCTTCAAGAAACAACAAAAATAATAAGATAGTTACAAACAAGATTCAGCTGTTAATCTGAATGATATTTATATATAAAATTCATTACATCGTTCTTATATAAACATTCGTGGTTATGTTATATATCATTGAAAGTAAAAATTGATTTTCCCCACAAATTTGTTTTTTAAACTACGTATTTAATAGTTTGTGATATTAATAATTCATGTGAAATTGCGGGGAACGAATTCAAATTTTTAAATGTGGTCAAAGTAGGTTAAACTAAAAATAACGTGGAGCTTTAATATATATATAACAGGTTTTCTGCATCATTAACAATTTGGTATTTAATGCAAACTGGATATAATTCAACGTTAAACATCAATCTATTATATACATTTGATTTAAAAAATGTTTTTAAATTAATTTTATGCAAAACGTGATATTTATTGTGGACTTTCGCTCTCGTTATGTTTCTGCAAATAATCATAATGTTCATGTAAGAGCAAGTGTAATCACAATCAACGTTTTAATTTGACTCTTCCTTTGCTATCCGGTGCCTCCCTGTGCTTCCGAGACGAGAGATAACCGCAAGGACATGCCCAATATTTTCTAGTGACAGTCCAATCTAAATAAAATGTTTTTATTTTACTCACAATATGTTCTACTGTAACCAGAAATTTCCAGGAAGTTTTTAATTACTGATTATATAAATAAAAATCGATAGAGGATACATATATAGTAAAAATTATACACATTTATATAATTTTAGATAAACTCAAAACGTTTAAACTGTGGAACTCCATGATAACGATATTTTAAAGAATTAAAACACTGTTTTTTCCACTTTTGAGTTTATTTTATATCTATTGTTATGTCCCTGGTACTCTGCCTAAGTTAACTAACACATGTCATATATTATGTTTCTAGGTTTTTGCACTCATTTTGTAATAATTTTGGTTAGTTTATATCGTTTTACCGATGATGAAGGTGTAAGCCTTCGAAACATGTCGAGATAAATAAACTCAAAAGTGGATTGAACAGTGTTTTAATTCATAAGAACTTCGACACATTTATTTTATCTAAAACAACAAAAACAATAAATTATTATTTGAGATTATTATTCTCAATAAATTACGTATTAAGTATGAAATAATACTTACTTATAAGAAATTTCAAAGCGTGGAAATAAAGAATCATTTATACAAATGTTGTGAATGAATATGTACTCGTATTATACTTTAGTACTTCATTTAAATGAAAATGTTTGTTTTCTAGAAGGTTTATTATATTTTATTGGAGTGTCATGTTTTGCCTTACCACGACTTTATAAAATTACATTTGAAAATGACTTAGCAGTGCGAAACTTGTCATTCCAATAAAACTTCTGGAAAACAATAATTTTCATTCATATGATAATTATGATAAGAATTTCATTCATACCTTAAGTACGTACTCGTATATCATCAGTCACAACATTTGTATAAATAATTCTATATTTCCACTCACTGAAATTTATTATAATTGAGTATTATTTCATATAAGGGCTTCTGTGTCCGAAACATGTTTGCATTTAAATTTTTGATAAAGTTATTTATTGTTTCTTGAACAATGATGTAAAACTCCATATTAAATAATTAATACGAATGAAAACGTCAGTTTTCTAGAAGTTTTATTATATTTTATGAGAATGACATGTTTTGCCCTTCTAAGGCATTATCAAATGTCTGATATCATTTGATAATGCCTTAGAAGGGCGAAACATGTCATTCCCATAAAATATAATAAAACTTCTAGAAAACTGACGTTTTCATTCGTATTAATTATTAAAATTAGAGTTGTTTATAAAGTAATAAATATATCTATTGGTAATAAGGAGAGGGCGATTCCCGAATATAGAGCATTTTTATGCATTTGTCTTTCGGCGTTGTCCGCAAACAAATTTAATTTGCATTCTCATTGATTGTCCCATTGGATTTCATAATGAATTTCGCTGCCTTTGTGCCGAGGACCCAGCTTTATTTGATTACGAAGTTTTGAATGGCATCACCTCGGAATTTTAAGTGGAATTCTTTATCCGCCCGGTCAATTAGCCAGCACGTACGGCCGCGGGAATGCGAAGTGCCCCCCCGAAATGCGCTTCGGACATGCGACCAGAGACAGGCGCTCGTCAGCCCGCCGATAACACGCCGATTAGCGCCGAGCCGAGGCATCACCATCGCCGGCTTCCTGGAGGGCCATATCACCGTTCATTCCGGCACATGCATACCATTGGAACCCAGCGACCTTGAAACACAATTTGACTTATATAACGACACGATGACTAAATGATCCCTTTTAATCTTTATATCATTTTCTGTGATCAGTAATATTCTTATTTATTGTTTCTTGAACAACGATGTAAAACTCCACATTAAATAATTAATACAAATGAAAACCCTGTTTTATAGAAGTTTTGTGATATTCTATAGGAATGACATTTGATAACGGAACTATATTCCAGCCGACTTCTTACCAGGGAATTATAAAACACCTGAAGTACCTGTGTGTTCGAAAATATCTGGGCATTCCTGAAAACAAATCCAAGCATTTTAATGGAACTATTACATAGAGCAACTATGTGAAGATTGAACGATAATTGAGCATCGAACAGAACACCGAGATCTCTGGATGTAGAAGCTCTTTCAAGCTGTACCCCATCCATAAGATAGCGAAAGTATAATGTTTTCGATGCCCGTGTGTATGACATAACAAAGCACTTGGAGACGTTGAAGAATAATTGAAGCAACAGGTCTGAGCATCCTGCAAAAGCGTATCTCCCGATGGTATACGCAAATTTAAAATGCGTATTTGTTATCCGAATAAGCGTGTCCGCGTCTTTAATGCTTCTCACCAGCAGGATGCCTTTTGTCTGCTTATTATCATTTATGTATCAAAAACAATGAAGCTGTTTTAATTAAGAGGTACACCCCATCGGAGATCAGTACGAATTAATAAGGAACATTTTTGTATACAACAATTAATGCAAATGAACGACTCATTGTCTCGTACATTCAGCAAATATTACACATATGAATATATTGTAGAATCACACATACATGGGACTACATAAATAACTAACTAACTAACCATCACGCCGTCTCATGCAGAAATAATAGACTGCCACGCTTTTATTTCCTGATATATTTCTCTCGCTTCTTCAAAAAACAATTTTTTTTCTTGTATACAACAGGTCGCTTAAACCCAATTACTGTATACACATTATATTTAGCTATTATATTGATGATTCACATGACATGTGATAGGTAGCTAATCTATCGCCATTTTATTGTCAGGTGAATTCTACACCAGACCAATGACAATGTGACAATCACACTGCCATCGCCGGAAATCGAATCCGGGACCTTCGGTATGGAAGTCAGAGCTCTTACCACTCTGCCACGAAGGTCGCCGCATTCATACATCATGTCACGTACGCGCGTCTATTTCTCCGACCTCTCACGTGGCCGACATTCAATATTTGATTTATTTGATCGTGCCACGTTTTCTTCGGTCTTCCTCTATTTCTAGTTCCATTTACATCGTTATTATATACTTTTTTACCATTCTTCCCCCATCCTCTATTTCCATGTGTCCTAACCATCCTAACAATGCTTTCATTATTTTGTTCATAACACTATCATTTGCACAGCATTCACTTCTTATATTTTCATTCGACACTCTATCAAACACAGATGTTCACACGTCCTAAGAGATCTCATTTATTTATTCTATATTCGCCATACTTTGTGTTGTAATTGCTTTATTTCTCTTTTTCATTTTTTTATACACTTTGTTTATACAACACGTACATTAAAAACATTTTAATAACATAGACATGCTTCGGACAACCAGTCCTTCTTCAGTGATACCTATTATAAAGGTACATACAGATTTAAAATATTATAAAATTGGTTAAAAAAAAACGAGGAAAACGTGGCACGATCAAATAAATAAAATATTGAATGTCGACCATGTGAGGAGTCAGAGAAATCGACGCGCGTGCATGACACGATATATCATTGTTGAGGAACCGAGAGAAATATGTCAGGAAAGAAAAGTGTGGCAGTCCATTATTTCTGTCTACCCCTTCAAGGAGACGGCGTGATGTTTAGTTGGTTAGTTAGTTTTATAATTGGTAAAAATTTCTACTGCATTTATTCTACTTTTAGCATTATTTTACTAGTTCCATGCTTCACCTACTCACATACGGGATATTCCATAAATTTTTTATTCATTCGAATGAATTTACAAACATTTTGAACATCAAACAAATCCCAAAATAAACGAATTCTCTTCAAAACCGATCACTTGTGTATCTGCCTACATTTTCAGTTGAATTAATCCCTCGATGAATCGTATAAAATACGAGTATGTATGTTGTTTTCCACAAATAGTATTTAGATTTATCGTGATATTCTGTGTTACAATCAATGTTCAACATTTCACATTTTCCAATCAAAATTTATTTCCACTTAAAATATTATTTGTAAACATTGTGAAATTTCAAGGAATTAATTATCAAACACAAATTTCACATCTCACTGATATTTAATATTGCACAATAAAATTTATTTATATTTTTTATAAGGATTAATTGTATGTCAATAGAGACGAATATGTAAATTGTTTTCTGGGAACGAAATGTGATGGCCGAGGCGCTTACAGGACTTATGATCTGTCATTGGTTGGGTTGAGCGATCGCTTTATGTTTAATAACATTTCCCATTCCGCCCTTCTTATGACCACCACATCTGCCAATTTTTTTGAAGATGTATATTAGGGTGTCCCTTATTTTTCAAAGTTTTAATTTTACAACGCATAGGCTATTGTTTTATTCATTTGGGCCTAAAACATCCGAAAACAATTTTTTTCCTTATTCGGAACAGTGTAACCCGTGCCGACTTGCGCGCAAAGATGTCCCATACAAATTGCGTCACAGGAGCGGCGCGTTGTCGTTGTTATACTTATTTAGTCTCGGCTTGTCGGTAGTAGCACGGATTGTTTTGTATTTCGAAGATGTCAGTGGAACTAAGAAGCAATTAAAAAAGTATTTTCTTGGTTGGTGAAGTAAATCACAAAATAACAGGTGTAAACTACCATCTAATCGTCAAGTTCTCGCAGTTCCATTTTTCAACATACGTGAAGTTAATTTGACTGTTCATGAAAGCGCAAATCTTGTCATTCTGGAGTGCAATATATTCTGAAAAAAGGCTAGAATACCTACCAGAGCTGTTCTTAATTATGTTAAGAAGTTAGTTGATCTTTATCATGTCTGACGAGAACTGCAAAATATAGCAAGAAGATTCAGGATTTACATAGGCGCCGCGAAGAGAACTTTCAACTTAAATTAGATATTTTATTCGATATCGCACATGCCGATGCTCTTAAATGTGTTGTGATAAGACAGAATCTTGTACAGGATGCTTGAACGGAACTTGTGTGCAAAAACCATAAAGAGATTTGTTACTCTTTGCATGCCGCCATCATATATACGAACTGATGCTAAAAAGTGCGTTTGAATCTCAAAATCGATTGTACGAGATGATTATAACGAGCTCATTGAGCTTGCTATTATTTTTATTCTAGGTGGAGGCAATGAAAATAAAATTAAAATCAGACCTGCTGGCCCAATGCATCGAGCACGATGGATGGCAAGAGCTATTTACTCCTTAAAAATACTTTTGCTGCAGTCCCAGTTTAAAATGTGCGCTAAGGACAAACAAGCATTACGAGATGTTTGTTTATTTATTGTGGCAGTATATGTGAAGCCCTGGCTTGAATGAATTTTAGTGATAAAAGCTTCGAATCAAGATTTTTGGTTTTTTAAAGACCTTAAAAGATCACGAAGAAGTTGACAATTTCCAAAACGGCTTTAAACAAGTTCAGTCAACATTTGTGGTACTAGTCAGAAGAAATAGCCGTCTTTTTAATTTTTGGTGACAACGTTGATAAGCAGACCAAAGGAAACATTGTAGAAAACTTACAAAAAAAAAGTTTTGGTAATTCGGGAAAGAGATATGTTCCATCGAAGGAACAGATGTCTGGCTCTCTATATGGTACGTAAGTAGTGTTCAATCTGGTATTTCATTTAGAACTTATTTGTTTTATTTATAGGTACTACAAGTATTTTTTATCTTGTTTTATGGAAATCTTTGAGTGATTTGGTTTCTGTCAAGAGTAAAGATTTATTTTCACGACTGAAACGTGACAGTAGTTTCCTTCAAAAAATTGTATCTTCATAGAAAGACAGCGCGGCGTTTGTGGAAGTTAAAAATAAGGTTACTAGCTTAAAAGCAGTTGATGATACAGCTGAAAAAGCTGTTAATCTTATGACAGACTTTCATGGTTTGACTACCGCAGATGAAGAACATAAGCAGTTCATATAATATTATGTGCAAGGACATAGAAAAATTTACCCAGACTGTAAAAAAAGAGACTTTGAAGAGGAAATATCCAAGTAAATCAATATAAATTTGGATCTTTTTTGATAATTACAAGAAAAACATTATTTAAATATGTGTTTTCATCAATATTTATCTAACATAATGGTTTTAAATGATCATCTACAACTACATTTAAGAGACACTTAAAACAGCTTTTTTTAAAAACTTTGAGGGCAAGTCGGCACGGGTTAGAATTAACGTAGGAAGTTGAAATTCTGTATATGGGTAACTAGTAGACTATTAAACATAATTAGGGGGTATGCGTTTCAATTATCCAAAAAAAAAATTTTTTGCCAATATAAGGGACACCCTAATGTATATATGCTAGAATCCTGCGCGTATCTTTACATTTTTTTAGTTCACTCTACACTAGCGTCATCTATTAAGATTGGGAAGCATTAATTTATATGAAAATGACTACTATTCATAATCTACAGTCATCGTTGAATATCTTTTTATTGATTAACTCCAACCTTATTAAATTCAATCTTCATATACTCTGCGTCTTACTAGATAGCCATGAAGTTCCCAGCATGACACTACCAACGTAAATCAAAAAAAGTTGTGCCAACCTGGTACATTTCAAATGAACTGGTTTTTTACATCTTAAACCTATATATACCCTTCATTTCAACAAAGCATACCTACTTTATAAAATATACAAGATTTGAATAGAATGAAAGGAGAAGGAGACAAGGAGACAGTTTGAATTAAAAGAAGAAGATTATAAGGTGGCAGTTTTTACCCTGCGAACGATTTCATAGAACACATATTTATATTCATTGAGAGTAGTTTTATTGAAAAATTTTTTTTACGAATTAAAGCCAAATAAACCCACAGTTGGAATTAAAAATCAGTATTTTAACTCTTAATTGGATAGAAGGAAAATACTTCCCATTTGATAATAATGAACAAATTTGTCATATTTATTGTTTTTTTGTGCAGATTAATGAATATAATAAATTTTTCATACGAAGCACTCACTTTGTGGTTAGACATTAAAAAAATATATAATAAAAATAAAATGTTCGTATTTAATTACGGTATGGTTATTTTATTTGACGGGCATCAAATATAAAAAACAAAGTTTTTATTTATTTATTTTATATAATATTTTTAAATTAATGTAAAACTCCATATTAAATAATTAATACGATCGAATACGTCTGTTTTATACAAGTATTATTATAATTTATGCGAATGATATATTTATTTAAAAAAATGTGAATGGATGCATTGGAAAGGGGAAACATGTCATTCCTATATAATAAAACCTCATTGGTATTAATTATTTAATATGTAGTTTTACATCATTATTCAAGAAACAATAAATTATAACATTTTGAATGTGTACAAGTACTTGTAGACGACGAATACTGGATTTTACCCAGAAGGGCAGAATGGCGGGTTTTACCCATTCTCCCCTTCTTACGACCACCACGTCTGACAAATTTTTGGAAGATGTATATATGCTACAATGTCGCACCACGATTCACATTTTTTTTAAGTTCAATCTACACTAGCGACATCTATTATGATTGGATTAAGCATTAAGCAGAACATCTTTATTAACGCAATGTGAAATAAATTATATTAATATATGTTTGTTTTATGTAGGTGCGTCTGCTTTCTACGAGTATAAGATGCGAGATATAATACATATTATAAGCATGAATCCGCATATCTGCGGTTTTGATTGTCGCCCGCTCGCGCCTCGTGAATGTAATTCGGGAGGTTTCCGTCAGAGGCCCGCCGGGCGCGGGCGTCGTACCGGCATACTAATTAGCCCCGCGCTACGATCGCTGTCCTCTGTCCTCGGAGCGTGTACGGCGAAGGAGCTCACTTCTCGGAACACTCTTTAGCGCCAATCCTATTCCTGCAGTTTTTATCAAATGTTAACCCTTCATTGCATGGTGTAGCAAATTTGCTGCAAACCTAAAAATATATAAATAATATTTTAATTTCATACATATTCTTGTAGCATCCTACACTCTAAATTCCCATCTACCTATTACGATAGTTTACAAATAAATCTACTTAACTTTGATATTTGGTTGACGGTTGGCCTGTTTCTTTTACTGCCGGTTTACTAGACACATGTTGTGTTAAAAAAACAAACGTTCAATACAAATAAATAAAATAATAAGACACTTTTAGTAATTTGTATTAACAACACTTTATTTGGTAACACCAACCGGTTTCGCTTCCGCCGGAGCTTCGTCAGGGTGAGAGAATAGGCAGTTTATTCTCTCACTCTGGTAGTTTTTGTTACCAAATAAAGTGGTGTTAATACAAATTATAATACTAAAAGTGTATTATTATTTTATTTTATAATGTCACACCACAAATTAAGTGCTTCATATGAAAGTTTAAATAAATGAAAACTACATTGCCAGATGAGTATCATGTACAATAATTATATAATGTGTGTAATAATAAAATATATTATGAAATATTATCAAATTTGGCTTTGTAGTCAATTTGCTTCAAACACATTTTTATCGATATAGATATATAAATGAACAAAATTTAATTTTTTCCATTGTTTTGCCCATATTATATAATGCAGTAGATAACTATAAACATGTTTTTTTTTAATTAAAAAAAAATCGTGCAGGGTTAATTCACTGTTCACTAACCGTTAAGCTCCGTAAAATATCATATTTTGGCCATGTAAATCGAGGCAACAAATTCACCGTACTTCAGCTCGTCATGAAGGGGAAGATCGAGGGCCGGAGAGGGGTCGGCAGAAGACAGCTTTCCTGACTTCGAAACATCCGAGCGGACATGAACCGGCGTCAGAACTGTGGGGGAGCTGTTACGCGCCGGCCAGGACAGGAAAGCTTTCTCCCAAATGGTCGTCAACGTCGGGGAGACCCGGCAGGACACGTGAAGAATAAGAAGAAGGGTTAATTTGAATACAAATATAGTCATCTACCAGTATATATTCTATACCATACACTTCTTCATCTCACCCATATCACAAATCTTTTTAACTCTTTCAACATTTTCTATCTTGGGGTATCTGTAACCACCTACGATTGGCATGTTGGATAATATCATCCGTCCACCAGAAAATGGCAGTGAGCTGCCGAAACCGGTCGAAGACACAACCATCAGTCGATTTTATCATCTGTCCACCTTTTATGTGGTATTTCTATCCCTCTTATTTTGTTCCACGGCTTCCACTTCTGGATTCTAGGTGACCATCTGAGTTCATCTTGTCTCGCCACATTCTCGCTACATTTATTTTATTAATACCAAATTCTTCTTGTGTTTTATAAACGCCCGATGGAGTTCTGGGTCCCTTCCTTGTGTTTGGAAACGAAGCATGTAACCGGCAGAAGAAGGATGAGATCTCTTAGACGTACTCGTATGTATTATATAACAGAATTTCAAATGCTGATATCAGAAAGGGATGTAGCGCCTAAAAATGTACTATAAACAAAATTATGACAGGATCACTGCATTGGTCTGGACATATAGAACGCATGGATAAAGAAAGAAAAACACATCTTAACGATGTGAATTGAGTATGGAGTCGATGAAGACTGAGGAACACATGGCTTGATAATATTAGTAAAGTTTTAAAGGTCGCCTCATGTTAGAAGTCGACATGCATGTATGATTCGCTTTATGAATGTGGAGGAAGCTAGAGTTGGATGTCAGGATAGAGTAGTGTGGTGGTCCAATCTCTATTCACAACATTCTGTGAAAAGGCTTGATGGTTTGTTGTTTTCGTAAGGATCCAAAATCAAACATCTCAACGTTCGTTTCTTAAAATTTGTACTCGGTATTTTACCATACAAATTCTTCAAACAAGAAGTTTGTCAACAATTTTTTAATAAACTCTAATGTATTTACGTATATATTCGATTATCCTGGTTTATGTTTCTCTGTTAAGAAAGTACATGCTATACAGAACAAATATTCAGATGAAGCTCCTTCAATTTTACTATTGTTTTCTATTACAGTTGACTTTTATTATTTTCGTCTATTATATTATAATAGAAATAGAAATGTCGCAGGCCGCATCGGGTAGATATATGATGAGGAGCGTGTGAATAGATTGAAACCTTTTCTAGTTTTCATTTGCTCGACATTCACCCGCGAATGTGGCTTCTGACCAACTTATTGGAAAAGTTCCGGGAATTTATATCTGGTCAGAGAAAATATAAAGTTACGATTCCAATAGGTCTTGCGGGAAAGTAAAAAGTTTGAGTTTTATCAAGAGCTGCAATGCGGTTCAGATTGTTTGGACAGATATGGTGACGGTACGTCCGGACTTATTATATTTATTAAATGTCGGGATGCGGCGTGCGTTATAACGCTTTAGTCATTGTCGGGGGATTGAACCCATGACTAAAGAACCAACACGAGCTTATTATTCAGTGCGCTAAGCGCGCGCGAAAGCTTAAAATAAATAGGACGAATATTCATACAAAACTTGCTAACGTTTGGGTAAAATGGGTCGCCGCTCTAGTCCGCTTTTGTATCACATCTCGCCGAAGTATTGTTTTGTTTCAGTCAACAATAAAAAAATGTTTTCACTAGCCAGGGTCCACACAGATTCACGTTTAAATCTTAAGAATACTTACGTACCCTAACGTATCACACAATCACGCCGTTTTTGTATTACGTTAGTCTAAGAGAGAAAACATAGAGGCAACATTCCCACCGCTTACCCGAAGCTCCGGTCAGCTTCGCTCATTAAATCTCTAGGCCCGTCCCTCGTCCATACGGGACTTACGTTAGATGAATAATATATAAAAAGTCAAGAGGGAACCAGGCCACATTTAATCTATTTATATTTTCCACTATGTCCCGCTGTGCATGCAATTACAAAGTTAAAACCAAAACTAAACCTAACAAAATATAACCCTGGACACTGGATTACACGGGAAGCAAACATGGACACACGACAGTGAGAAATGAAAGGAGGGAAACAAATGACCCTTTAAGACAGAGAAATAAAATATGCATAACTCTTGACATAATTCTAAGGGATAAAATACCGAATACTGAAATCGGTCCCCGGACAAAGCTTGTCGATGTGATGGACCGTGTTAGACTAAAGTGGAAATGGGTAGGACCTGTCGTCAGACAAGGAAAGGATAGATGGGCACCTGGAGTCTTGTTGTGGAGACCGTGTGAATAAAAAATGAGGTATCAGTCCACTCAAGAAAATGTGGGCTCTCGATATAATTACAGTCGGAGAAGAAGATGGATAAGAGAAGAGAGAGAGAAACGCCAATAATGATAAAAGATTTTTTCTGAACTTTTATACGTATACCTAAAACATCTTGGTGATCCTTGTCGTCGATCCTGCGTCAGGTGCAGCCCTCTTACTAAATATGTTTCCTTTTAACTAATTCATAAAACAGAGCGTTTTCTACTGCGCCATTGAGATGAGTAATTCATAAAAATGACGCTCTACAAATTATCCAATCTATTATTCTATTATATTATTATTATCTTTATCCTTATCCTTATGATTTGATTCTTTACACCATTATCTACCATTTCTTCTTTCACATGTTTTTTAATATGTGTGTTATTTGTAATTTAAAGCAATTGTACTAAAAGTTTATTTTCAATATGTTTAGTTTCATACTGTGTTAATAATTAGTGCATGCTTGTGTTGAGGAAAATGATTTAAAATACAATGCGCACTGTTCGATAAGCTCACCAGAAGTGATTCATTGCTCAATAGTACTGACTTGTTAACGACTTGTGTGACATATTTTTCTGTTCCCATTTGCCAATCTATAGGGCAAACTACAATTAAGACATTTTGCTTGGATAAATCTTTAATTGATTAAAATGCATCTCAAGGATTCTTTGTCTTGAGAAGTGAGGCAGTAAACTTTATCTCTGGCCTCCTCTACATTGATGCAGCGTTTCATGCACACACACAATTTGATCTAACAATCTCTTTACATTACTGATTTCAATATTATGTTTTCTGAATGTGTTTCTTTCATCCACCTTATTTTATGATTTTAGAAAATTCATTCATTCGTATTTTTTTTTAACCCTTTAAGATCATTAATGGGTCTTTGGTCTGGTGTAGAATTTACGTGAAAATAAAATGGCGATAGATTAGCTACCTATCACATTTTATGAGAATCAATTCAATTTAAAAAATACAAATAGTATACAGATTGGGTTCAAACGACCTGTTGTACAAAAAACAACCAAAAAACGAGATGGTAAGCATATGTAAGGAGTCGTGAGGAGAATTGTGAAAATATTTTGTTAAGAATTTACTACGGCTTTTAGAATAGTAATCTAATAATTATTTTATGTAGGAGTTAATTATTGCGTGAATGACACGATTTATGAATGTTGAGGAAGCGAGAGAAATATGTCAGGAAAGAAAGGTGTGGCAGTCCATTCTTTCTGCCTACCCCTTCGGGGAGACGGTGTGATGGTTAGTTAGTTAGTTAATTTTTAAGATTTATTATAACTGGTAAAATATGAAATGTCAACTACACAATATTTTAGTGGCTTGAGTTTATTTAATTTTCGTTGAAAATCATATTTGAAACTCCTTTGGTCTACCAAACGCTGAAGTTTTAATTCTCTCCGGAGTTCATCATTTCGGATTAACGAGGTTTGCCTGTTATGGCGAGCGTGAGTTTAGTATTGGTGGTGAGTCCGCGACTACATCGCAAGATCCATCTACACTCCCTACCCCTGCAGACTACTGATGAGGACTGAGACGCGTTGTACCCCTCTAGGCGACTAGTGACAACTGGGCTAATTCCGTGACAATCATGTCACAATCCTCAACATTCACAACCTTTAAATGTTCGAATTAAAAATATATAATTACACTTAGTATTCTTCTTCTTCTTTTTGTCCTGTCACACCTCCGTGGTGCATAGGGCCTCAAGGAACCTTCTCCATCCGACTCTATCGCATGCCTATTGCCTAACATCATCCCAAGTGAGGCCTGCTGCCTTAACCTCGTCCTGCAGGGTGGCTCTAGGTCTGCCTCGCTTCCTCTTTCCTCCCATAGGGGACCATTCGAGTGCGCCCTAAGCGATGCAGGCTGGGACGGATCTCAGACGGATCTCAGAGTGTGACCGATCCACTGCCATTTGCGTCTAGCGACTTGTTCTCTAATTGGTTTTTCGCCTTCCATGGTCCAGAGAATGGCATTTGACACTGTTTGGGGCCAATAAATGTAAACACTAAGTGTAATTATATTCTATTATTCAAAAACAACACGAAGTGAAGGCGAATAAAGAAGAAATTTAAATGTTCAATTAAGAAGTCTATCCTTATAGTTTATTTGAACGTCATAATATAGTTTCAATATGTTAAATACACCAATTAATATTAAATGACTTTTTTTTAAATAATTTTACTTTATATGGTCTTGTATATTTTTATCATTAACAGAATAAAAATACCAAAATATTAAAAATGCATTAATTTGATAATACACTTTTTGTTAT
This sequence comes from Lepidostoma basale, assembly GCA_022606425.2. NCBI lineage: Eukaryota > Metazoa > Arthropoda > Insecta > Trichoptera > Lepidostomatidae > Lepidostoma > Lepidostoma basale. The sequence continues at coordinate 17,418 of JAHDVF020000260.1, read as the reverse complement.
TCCTACAGTTTTTTTTTGTTATTCTTAATTTACATAAGCTTACAGTCGTCAATTGGTACATTTATTTTATCATGTATTTAAAAAAAACTAATGTCCTATTTAATCTTGTTGTATTATCAGCGTAGTATATTATTATACTCAAGTGGTTTAGTTCTATTTCCGGTCAAGATATATATTTTATTGTTCATCTGGTGTTCAGCGGTGTGATTATATTATATATTTTTGAAACCAATGTGTTTTTTCATAAACTCTCGTAAATAAAGTATCACGGAGTTTTCCTAGTTTACCCTAGCTGGCGAACAAATCCACCCCAGTCTTGCCATCCTGCGAGCATCACGGAATAAACGTTGAACGGGAATATGATTAATACGACTGGGAAGGGATCCTAGAAATTCAGATGTTATGATTTAAATTTTTACATTTTACAACCGCGGACGTGATTTTCTGAACTTTACCCACATATCGGCATTTTGTACTTTTATTAAATGTTCGCTTCAATTGAATTCAGACTACGGCTAATTGATTTTAATTATTCTTAACGTGTTGTGGGCGTTCCGAGCACAAATTTGTAATTACTCTCTTCTTTTAGAAGCGATGTGAAGTTCTTTGCTGTGTATTGCACGTTTATCAAAATGGATATAGAAAAAAGTGTTCTGTTGCAGAAATGATTGAAATATCAACCTATTCTAACATAAGTAATGCTTTATAACTAATAGGTTTCGTAAGATCCACTTGAAATTTACGTACTTGAAACGATAATACTTATCAGAAAGTCCACATGACAAATTCATGATTAATACGAATGAAAACGTATGTTTTCTAGAAGTTTTGTTATGTTGTATGGGAATAACATGTTTCTTAAGGCATTATCAAATGAACAATAGATCTTTAATAATGCTTTAGTAAGGTAAAACATAAATATAATAAAACTCCTGGAAAACAGACGTTTTCATTTGTATTAATTATTTGATATTGTTCCACAAACAACAGACAAATAGGTGTACTTGTATTTTTTTTTCCAAAGTAAATATTAACAAAACTTAAAATATTCAAAAACATGTAATTTTGTTGAATAAAATATTAAATATTGGAAAACCTGTAATTTATTTCCTAATTAATTTAGTTAAATTGTAGTACTACAATAATTAAGTATTTTGTTGATAACGCCATTTGGTTTTAAAATAAATATTATTCATAAAACAACTTTTAATGATTTAATTCAAGGTTTAGTTCAGCGATGAAGTTCTTCTTAGTTTAGGTCGTTTGATCTGTTTATGATGGTGAGCTGTTCTGGGATGATGACGTCCAGCCATCTCTCTATCTCTTCCCAGCATTCTTTTGCTGCTGAGGTGCTCTGCATTTAATATTCTAGTTGATTTGTTTAATTTTGATTGTTAAAATATTTCTAAACGTTTACAATTCATTATAAAGTTTACCATACGCATCTATGGTCGTAATTTTAGTTTTTTTTTAAATGTGAAATGTGTTAGTAATAGAACACTGCAATATGGTAACATTTTTTATGCACATTATACAGAGCCAAACGTAAACAGCCGATGAAGCATATGGTATAAAATTGATGAGTACCTACTACCCCTAACATTGTTTTCAATCTAGATACGGAAAAAAATAAAACATTAAACCCCGGGCTCGTGTGTAACCGAACCGGGTTTGAATCATTTGGTAATTTATAAAGAAACGATGAATTTTTATGAATGGAAATTCTGTTTGCTCTACTGATATGAGTTTATTAATATTTTGGCGTTTAAAAGATACGGCGAATACAACTGTAAAAAGCAACAAGCATTTTCAACAACTTATCACATTTACTTTCTGTGTATTTTTCGTGAAATTTAAATAACATTTCAGTGATTGTATCGATGAAGATACGATTGTCGAAACCGGTAGGCAATGAATTATGATTATTTTGATAAATCGTATGAAATTTATTGTTTCCGGAACAGTGAAATAAAATTCTAATTAATACGAATGAAAACGTTAGTTTTCTAGAAATTTCATTATATTTTATGGGAATGACATGCTAAGCTTTGCTAAGACATTAACAAATATCCTGATTGTCCCGACATTTTATAATGCCTTAGCAAGGTGAAACATGTCATTCTCATAAAATATAATACAATTATACTTCTATAAAACAGACGTTTTCATTCGTAACAAATTTTAAGTCAATTTGTTTTCATTTATCTATTTTTTATATATATAACTTTGACATTTAATTTTATGGCGAAATTGCGTATATTGGCATATTAAATCATTAATACGAAAGAAAACGTCTGTTTTTATACAAGTTTTATTTTATTATGTTGTAATTTATCATTGAATAATGCCTACGTTAGTAAGGTCGTTATGCATCGTTTTCATTCGTAGGTATTAATTAATTAAAATTTTAATTATACGTAAAAAGATGCTGATAATTATACAAATAAATATGGTGCTGCTGATAATTATAAAAATAAAAGATGCTGATAATTATAAAAATAAATATTATGCACTTCTGAAAACAATTTTTTTATTCCGATAAAATCGTAATTTTGGAATTTCACAGCATTCATGCATTTTGTTAAAATTAAAATATTCTCATTTCAAAATTCAGTAGAATATTTTAAAATTATTATTATTATTTTGTTTCAGAGACGAAGTTTTGATCGTTATAATTTAATTCTCTGTTGACCGAACCGTAATGTTTAAATTACAGCAGAGGGTAAATGTTATTTACTAAATAAATAAATGTAATACCTGTGTACACACGTGTAGAATATTTATGTGTACAGTAGCGAAATAATATAGATATTTGTCTCCCGAGTGACGGCGAAAGTGTTCGCCATGTTCCCTAAAGATTACTTTGTCATAACGGAACAAATATATTTTCTATGTGTACATCTTCAGATAGTATTCTCTCTATTGGATTTTCGTTTTCTGGGACTGAATGTTTAGCAAGTCTGCAGCGCGGCGCGGGTTCGCCCCCGTCTCGCAAAGCACGCTATTGAGGCGAAGGGCGGTAGCTGGCAGTGTTGCCGCGTATTACGGGGGTTGTAGCTCTCGGCGAGGTGCCGCCGCTCGCCGGGTACGTCGCGCGGACAGGACGCGGCAACTTTGGGAGTTCAATAACGTAAGATCAGCTGCGGCGAAGGCATGCGCAAAGGAGCGTCACTCTCACTCGGTAATACAAAATGTGAAGCGGAACTAATTCCGAATAAATTCCGGGATATTCCATTTATGAATTCCATCAATAAAAATTACCTCCGCTTTAATAGAAAACCCAGTCTGACGCCGATAATAATTTTCAAAGCAGCTCACATATTTGAAATTTAATCACCCAAGAATTATTACAATTTTTTTTAACTGAATTGAATTTTGATATTTACAAAAAACAAATAGAAACTTTATTTCAATTGTATATATAACCTTAAAAAACTTATTAAAAAATGCAATATTATTTTTAGAATTTTATTTTTTTATTTATTACTATATAATATTTAATCGTTTAAGTACTAAATGTCGGCCACGTGAGGAGTCGGAGAAATCAACGTGCGTGCATAACACGATGTATGAATGTTGAGGAATCGAGAGAAGTATATAGGAAAGAATAGCATGACGGTCCAATCATTCTGCGCATTCCCTTGGAGAGACGGAGTGAAGGTTAGTCAGCTATTTTATTATATTATAATAAAATAAAAATTAGAATTATATTTTTTTATTTTTGTTTTTTTATTATATAATATTTAATCGTTTAAGTATTAAATGTCGGCCACGTGAGGAGTCGGAGAAATCGACGTGCGTTCGTCATCGTCATCGTCAATCGACATTCTAAATTATTTTATCAAATTTGAGAGGAAAAATTTACATTGTGTGAAACTACTTTTAATTATTAAATATATTAATCTTCTTCTTCCGGTGCCGTGTCAGGTCCCCCCAATGTTGGGAATCACTGCAGCAAAGGCATCTCTATCCTGCGCTACTTGGAACAGGTTCTGGACTCTAATCATTCCTGTCAAATCTTTTATGTTCCGCAGCTAGGACAACTGCCTTCTACCAACATATTACATAATACTTTTACCAAATATATTAATCAAACATTCAAATCCAACTTATTTTAATGCAACACTACGTTGCTAATATTTATATATTAGTATTTCTATGATTTATGTTTTTTATTGAAATTTATAGGTAGAATTTAATTGTATAGGTATAATGTTAATTAAAAAATAAATCAAATATATTTAATTTGATTCCACTCGTTATTCATGTTTCGACTAGAAGATGGCAGTGGGTTGCCGAAACCGGTCGTAATAAATATAATTACTATTACTAAAAAAACTAAAATTACAGCACAATATAATGAATTTATATATTTTATTTTCATTAATTACCATGATAATTGATTATAAATTATGATGTTGAGGAAATGATAATTTTTTATTTTTTATTGAGTTATAATCAGAACATGCTTTGCTAACCTTCCACGATATTCATTACATATGCAATAAATGAATTTATTATTCAACACAAAAACATGTATGTACAATATAATGTGACATATGTGTTTTATTCTAACGAAAGAGACAGTCGGGATATAAAAAAAATGATTATAATGTATTTTATATTCCCCAGCGTTTTGCACACGGAATAGAATCTTGTTTTTCGGATAAGATACCAAGCGTTTTGTTCACTAGACAATTTCCATATAAAATTGCACGAATCTTACGTAGCTTACTTTTAGTTAAGGGCACGGTCACACCGAAGTGTTTCGGGTGGTGTTTCGCTTACTGTCTGTCTGAAAATGACAAACTAATTTTACATCGTTGTCAAATTTCTTCTTATTCTTCTTCTCCTTATAGACCTTTGGTCTGTTCCTGAAATCAGGCTGGCCTCTCTTGGGATGTTGACTCCCAACCTCTCCTTCTCTTCGGCGGTCTTCCGGGGGGACGGCAGCCCGCAGGAATCTGATGCGCCACAGCGTGTGGGATTCTGGTGGGATCCATCCTCTGCACGTGCGCATTCTAGTATCTTCTGCGTTGTCTGCCCCATCTCACGACATCCTCCGCCTTGCAGATCTCGCGGATAGCCGTGTTCCCCACCCTATCTCGAAAAGTCGTTCCTGCTATCATCCTTAGCGTCCTCATCTCTGCCACCCGTATTCTTATATCTAAAATTGTCACGCTATTAATTAAGCTTTTTAAATTTGTTTAATTTATGAATATTTAGTCAACTGCACTTTTGATTTGTTATCACAAAGTTAACGGTCAAAACATTATTAACTCACATTTATATTCAAATCGAATATTTCTTTATTTTACATTGAGTAAAATTGGCCCATTACTTGCACAGAATCAAATAAATATTAGAAAATTGATAAAATTTTAGTTTATATTTTTTTACTTTAATTTTATTAAATATAAAATCTTAATCAATGGCGTGACCCTTTTAAATAAAATAATTTGACAACGCTGTTAAATCAGTCTCTGTCATTCTGGACAGACGAGCGAGTCACCAACCGAAACACTTCTACGAGTATGTGGCCGCAGCCTAACGGGGCTCAATACTTGGTGGATGTATTCCAATTTATCATATTCGTTTTCATCCCGTCGATGACAGAAGTGTTTGTTATCCATCAAAACAAGATTGGTTTAGACTGTTTATTATCGAGATAATGGTTTCTAAATATCGATATGGATATCCAGCTATTTACAAATGGGCCGTTTGCCAGCGAGAAATAAGAATTCGGAAATGTTAGCAATCGTAAATTAGAAATGTTTTAATATAAATTTCTACGAGTTACGAATAACGTGAAAAATACTAAGATGGCATCCTGTATTACAAAACTGGCCAAAATTGATAAAAAATAAATTGAATATAAGCTAAAAAATTACTTTTAATTTTAGATAAACTTAAGACGTTGACGTTAATGAAAACACTGTTTTTTCCACTTTTGAGTTTATTTTTCTCGACATGTTTCGAAGGCTTACGCCTTCATCATTGGCAAAACGATATAAACTCATCGACGATGAAGGCTTTCGAAACTTGTCGAAAAAAATAAACCCAAAAGTGGAAAAAACAGTGTTTTAATTCATAAAAAATCTTAAAAAATTACTATTAAATAAATTGAAACAAGTATTATGAACAAAATTGCGAATGGATCAATACGCTGGTTTGAACATATAAAATAATATAGATATACAAGTTAGGTTTTAATTTGGATATGAAATATGAAAAAGATGGATCTTCTTACTAACCCCCATGGTGTGTTATATTAAAAGAAACAAAAAAATAATTTAACGTTCTTATAAAACAAGAAAGACAAATAAACTGATGCTCCCCTTTAGAAAGGGAAAATAAAACACTGAAGATATACTAGAAGAAATCAGCAAACTATAAATGTATTCTTCTTCTTCTTCTTCCTCCTTAGCCTATTCCCGTCCACTCCTGGACAAAGGCCTGCTCCATTCGCTTCCATGTCACTCTGTCATGTGCAGACTGCATCCAGGTTATTCCGACGTGTCTGTTCAGATCATCCTTCCACCGTACCTGCACTTTTCTTTGCCGTCCAATTTTCTTTGCCCAATAAATATATTAACAAATTTTAAATTAAATTATGTTAATACGTATTACATTATAATCTTTAATTTGTTAAAAAATATATTTTTAATGTAAACTTTATTAAAATGTTAAATATAACGAAACAATTCTTTTTTCAATATTTATTAATTGTAATATGTTGGGAATGTGAATGTGTCATAACGCAACAACCATAATTGATTTAATTGTGCGTATTTGCTTTTGAAATAATGTTGCTACCATATAATCAGGTTGTATTTGATCAAAAATTCGCATAAACAGATTTGGCATTATTCTGTTATTTGATTGTAAAACACTCGAGTCAAGGCTACGCCAAAAATATCATTGAAATAAACCCTGACGTAATCCTTTACCTACGCTTAACAATAACATTATATTTTTTATTATGATTTCACTCGGCAGAAAATTACCATTCTTGTGAAAATCTTTTCTACCTGTGATTGTGAACACATTTTTGTTTTGTATTCTAATTGAAATTTAGTTACGTTTGCCTAAAAAGGAATAAAAGTTATTTCAAGCTTTATTCAAATAAAAAAAAAAGGCTTTCTTTCCTCAACTGTGCGAAATTTGACTCCTACGGATTTAACGCACTGTTTAAAAATATATAAATAACCTTTAGAGTCATCAAAGGAAATATACATAGAACTTTATGAATAGGAATATGCCAGTTATTTCCTTGCTGCCTTTATCGTAAGGGTATTCACGAATTCCCCATAATTGCATCCAAAGAGGTCTATCTCTTTTGGAACCTCATTTAAAAGACGAATCGCTTTCAATACAGGAGAACTTCGAAGGGCTTCTGTGCAGCAATTTGGGGCATAAAATAATATATGCTTGCTCTGCTATAACTATGGGGGACGTATAGATTTAGTTCTCTCAGTATTTCTGGATTGTATATACCTCCGGATAATAGTTTTAAAAAAAGCTTACCTAGAAAGATCACTGGACGAGTTTCAAGAGTATTGAAATCCAAAAACCTTATCATTAATAAGGTAATAATAATGGGTAACCACACTTTTATTTCCTTACATACTTCTCTCGCTTCCTTAACGGCGATTTCTTAGATTCCTCACGGGTCCGACATTTAATGTTTGATTTATTTGATCATGCCATGTTTTCATTGCTTCTTCTCTATTTCTAGTTCCATTCACATCGTTAACATATGCTTTTTTACAATTCTTTCTTTATTAATTTTTTCAATGTGTCCTAACCATCTTAATATTCCTTTCATTATTTTGTTGAAAAAAAAGGCACTATTAAATCAATTGTCGGGCACGTGAGGAGTGAAAGATATCGAAGCGAGAGAAGATGGTTAGGGAAGAACAGTGTGGCGGTCTATTATTTTGCGTACCCCTTCGGTAAAATGAGGTGATGATTAGTGACATGTTCAAAATACACGTTTTCTCACTTCTAGTTTCAACAAGATGTCTAAATTTTTTTTTTGTATATAACAGGTCGTTTGAACCTAATAACTGTATAAATTTGCTTTCATGACATGTGATTGGTAGTTAATATATCGCCATTTTGCCACGTGTATTCTTTACCAGACAGTGTGGCAATCACGCTACCAAGCCTTCGGTGTGGAGGTGCATTCATAGCTCTCGCCACAAAGGTCGTTGAACAAAGTAATATAATTTATTGCAAATTTAACACTATTCATTTGCACTACAGAATTGTCATCAGTGTGATTTTAACAAAGCCGACATTTTTGTCAAATATTATTATCATTACTAAGCTATTTTCATTTGTTTTATCTACTTGACGATATGAGTAAATATATTCAGCGTGTATTTATGTAACGTTTTCAGTTTGTGAGTTAATTTTGATTAATGGCTGTAACAACTGCAAACAGTATTATTAATGAGAGCGATCAATATCAACAAAGCAGGCTTTCGCGATATCCAGATATGTGTATACCATAGTACTTTATAGTGAAACTGTCATGCTTTTTCTTATATTGGCATATTATTCAAGCCGCCCGTAGGAAATTAAAACAAAGGAAACAGCATGGTATGACCAAATTAATCTAATAAAATTACGCGGCCATGTCACGATGTATGAATGTAGAGGAAGCTCTACAGATGTGTCAGGACAGAGCAGTCTGGCGGTCCATCCTCTCTGCCTATCCCTCCAGGGAAACAGCGTGATGGTTAGTTAGTTTTTGTAACACTTTGGAAATTCTATATACACAATTATGGAAACTTTTGATAAGAAGGATAATTGTTTCTTGAAAAATGATGTAAAACTCCATATTAAATAATTAATACGAATGAAAACTTCAGTTTTTTAGAAGTTTTATTATATTTTATGGGAATGATATGTTTCGCCCTTCTAAGGCATTATCAAATTAATGCATTAGAAGGGCGAAACATGTTATTCCCATAAAATAAAATAAAACTTCTAGAAAACTGTCGTTTTCATTCGTATTAATTAAGGAGGATAAAATTTTTATTTTCAACTTTGAAATGGAAATATTAGATGTTTGCCACGCGAGGAGTCGGAGATATCGACGTGCGTGCATGTCACGATGTATGAATTTGGAGGAAGTGAGAGAAGTACGTAAGGAAAGAACAGTCTGGCGGTTCATTATTAATGCCTACACCTTCGGGGAGAAGACGCGATGGTTAGTAAATTAGTTCATATTTTGATAGTTGGTATAACGATTAACTTTATATAACAGATGTTGTTATAAAGAAGGAATTAAATCCCTTGATCAGGAGCTAAGCGTTCCGTCTCCTAGGCCACCACCGGATTAAAAAAATAAAAAAATGTATGTTTTTATTTACATTTATTTTTGGATATTTTTTTATCCTCCAGTTCACCATTATAATATTTTCAATATCCATTTTTGAAATGAATTAAACCCGTGTTTTTTTCCACTTTAGAATTTTTAATCTCGACATGTTTCCAAGGTTTTATAAATTCATTATTATGAGAACGGTTATAACGGTAAATTAAAATAAGATTAAAACATCATTATGGAATTCCACATTGTTAAATTTATAACAAAGCGATCTCTGTAATATTCGCACTATAATTATTCTTCAAACTGAATTTTTGAAATAAAAGAGTTGTACATCTTTTTTACAATCATCAGTATAGATGAAACATTTGTTAATTATAATGGAAGACCCTAGAAGTGTCCATTATTTCATTAACTAATATAGTAAATTACTAGTTCCTAAATCAATTAGCATCCAGGTAAAATATTTAAATTGAAATGTATTTTTCCACATTAAAATTGTTTAATATAATGGTATGTGAATGTGTATTTGGTAGATTGTAACACCTGATTATGCTAAAATTGGTTAGCAAAACAGCTATCGCGACACTTTATATAAATTAAATCAATTGTGATACAGTATTTCAATTATTTCAATTAAACAGGAAAAAAAATTAATAATGTTGTGTTCGATTTTAGTATTTTATAAAAAAAATCAATAACTACAAGTGTAATTAAAACAGTGTTTTTAATTCAATTCCAAGGTTATTAAAAAAATTAATACGAATGATTAGGTATGTTTTAATTGGAACATTAAGATGGTTTGAACACATGAAAAAAATGAATGAAGAAAAAATGGTAAAAAGTATACATTTACGATGTAAATTCAACAAAAAATTGAAGAAGACCGAGGAGTCCGAATGTTGAGGAAGTAAGAGAAGCATGCCAAGAAAGAAGAGAGTGACAATTCATTTTTTCTGCTCACCCCTTCGAGGAGACTGTGTGATGGTTTTTGATGATAGGATCTTCTGGCTTACAGAGGTTCTTGGCTCTTGTGGCTATTCCTCTTACGTGTAAGGTGACTTGGTGGGTTGTTGGTTTATGCGGGCATGATTTGTGTGGCCCGGCGTGTTCCTCTGAAGGAGGATCGAATTTGGGCGCTTATGGCGGCTGGATGTCTCTCAACTGAAAGAATGATGATAGTTTTTTTTTTCTTGTAAACAATAGGTCGTTTAAACCCAATTATTGTTTACAATTTATTTTAGTTATTATATTGATTCTTATGACATGTGATAGGCGGCCAATCTATCGCCATTTTATTGTCACGAGAATTCCACACCAGACCAAAGATAGTGTGACAAACACACTGCCATCGCCGGGAATCGAACCCAGGACCTTCGGTATGGAAATCAGATCTCTTACCACTCTGCCACGAAGGTCGACCTAGGAAGAGTAGTTAGTTATCTTCTTGAATTACTCCCTAAATTATTCAGTATATTAAGTTCGTTCATTCTGTTTTCTAGAAGTTTCCTTATATTTTATGGGAATGACATGTTTCGCCTTTCGCCATTAAGTGAGTTGCAAAAAAATATTATTTATAATGAAGTTTATTCATTTTTAAGCAACAGATTTTTTTTATCTCTGTAGTCTGCTACAGTCTGGGGTGGCTGCCCGAAACGTCGTATATATCGATCTCTCTCCGGCGCGGTTGTTCTCCAACTGAATTTAACATTTTACGAGTATTAACTCAATGTTGAGAACAAAATAAAATAACGGTTATTCAAAATAATTTGATGTACAATATCATCTGGCATACGGAGGTCCAGCCATATATGAATGATAAACTAACTAATTAACCATCACGCCGTTTCCCCGAAGGGTGAGAAAGATTTATTTTTATTTTTATATACGTTGAAAACCGGTTGCTTGAACCCAATTACTGTATGCAATTTGTTTTTAGGCTGATATATTGATTCTCGTGACATGTGATAGGTAGCTAATCTATTTTATTGTCACGAGAATTCTACACCAGACCAAAGACAGTGGGACAATCACACTGCCATCGCCGGGAATCGAACTCGGTATGGCAGTCAGAGCTCTTACCACTCTGCCACGAAGGTCGTCTTGCCACATTGTGCTTTCCTGACATACTTCTCTCGGATCCTCAACATTCATACACCGTGTCATGCACGTACGACGATTTCTCCGAATCAATTCAAAATTTCTTACGCAAGCCGGGCTTCTGGGCTTCTATGGGAGAACCGCCACTGCATGCGATATGATCTAATGATGAACGTGAATAAGTCCAAGGTAATTATTTTCCAAAGAAAAGAAAAGAATCACGTCATTTCTGTTTTCCTGGTTTTTAAACCCAAATTGCCTAGTTTGTATTTGTACCTATGACTAATGATAGGAGCATGTAATGTCTCGTGTGTGATGACCCCCGCTCTCGTGAACTGTGACATCTGAGAGATCATCTCTCGTGGCCCGCGGGTGAATGAGTTGTGACCCTGTGACTTGAAAAAAGGATCAATTATTCCTTAACAAGTCCATTCACCGAAATGCCCGACTGGTGTCGCGGCAAGATGGCGGACAGCAGGACCAGATTGAGACCTTGCACCACACATTTAGATAGGATGAAAAAAAATCTTGCAATATTCACAAAAAGTACGCCCTAACATCGTCCATCTATCATTTGACAAAATGGCGTCGTTACACACAGTCCCGTTTCAGGGCAATTACGTAAGTTATCTTTCGGGACACAATAAATAAAACGTTGTTTTTTTATTAACTACTTCCACTTATTGTTATTTCGACAGACAATAGGTATAATGTAACATTATGGTCTCATGCGTGTATGACCATAATGTTATATAACTTTTTTAAATTTCTGTGTTTACTTCATTTTTATTATTATTTTTAACTCTTAATATTTTGTTGTGTTTTCTACTGCACTGATGAAGCTTGGGTACAAGGGTAACTAGTAACTCGTGTGTATTCAAAATTGCCAAGACGCAAGCATTAATTTCTGTTTCTTAATGTTCTATTTCCTTTCTGTATTTGATAATGAAAGATGACGATTGATAAGCCACTAGTTTCCTTCTTCACTGCTTACTATTTCGAATGGAATAGTGTGTTGAGTAATTTATTAAGCTACCGTACAAATTATTTAAAGATTTTTACCATGTTAAAATTTTTAATTAATACAACTGAAAACGTCAGTTTTCTAGAAGTTTTATTATAATTTATGAGAAAAACATGTTTCTCCTTTCTTAGGTATTATCAAATGTTTGAATTATCAAAACTCTTTATTAAATCATTAATTAATACGAATTAAAACGTCTTGATACATTTGATAATGCCCTAGTAATTAGAAAAATATCGTTCCTATAAAATGTAATTAAACTTCTAGAAAACATAATACTAAAAAGATTATAATATATATGAATTCGATACCCCCTAATCAAAAAGAATATTTGAAAATAAAACTAACCACTTTTTCGCTTAGAATTAACCACTTTATTTGAGTTAGTAGCGTCAAACGGTTTTACTATACTTATTATACTTAATAAAGTGTTTTATATTAAGTGAAAAAATGTTTAATTTTATTTGTTTAATATGTCAAACCACCAGGTAATAGCTTCGTATCAAAGGTTTAAAACAATATCATGTTTTTTTTTAATTATTATTATTTATATTTAAAATAAAATAGAAATAACACTGCACTTTGTTTTTCCCCACTACGCGGTTATTTTAATTATAGACTATTTTCGCTTGTACCCAAGCTTCCTCAGGGCTTCGTAATAACAGAACAACAATACAGATTTACATGTATATATAATACAATATTATGTATTAAGTAGCGATACATGATGTTAATAATAACTAATTATTATGTAGTTATAGTTGTGTGTATTAAATTTAACCCCCGGGCGCACGAGTCCCAGTCCGGTCGTGGGTCTGGTGTCACCTAACAATGGTAGTCTATGGTATCATGAGCGGGCATTTTTAGCTGCCCACACCTAGCGCGCCCGCGGCTCACTCATAAATTATGCCACCAATCAAACAGGCAGATTATGGGGGAGCATCTACCCAAAATATGAAGTAGGGTGGAAGTTCGATAACGACTTCTATCCCAAAAAAAATCACAGCAATGTATTGTAGTTAACATGTAAAAGCGCCTGATTGTTTATACGAATACAATCCTCTGTTTTCTAGAAGTTTAATTAAATTTTATAGGAATGACATGTTTCGTCTTTCTATTGCATTATCGAATTTAAGTTTCGCCTTAGTAAGGCGAAACATGTCATTCCTATAAAATATAATAAAACTTCTAGAAAACAGACGTTTTTATTCGTATTCTTCTTCGCGTGCCGTATCAGGTCCCCCCGACGTTGGCAATCACTCCGGCGAAGGCCTCTCTATCCTGCGCAACCCGGAACAGCTCTCCCACATGTCTCATCCCGGTCCAGTCTCTTATGTTGCACAGCTAAGACGTTTGTATTCTACCAGGACCACGCTGCCCCTCAATTTTTCCCATCAATATTAGTTGGAGCAAACTGTATTTATTTATTGTATTAATTAGATAAATTGTTTTTTTCTTTTTGTAATCAATATATATTTATTTAACATATTTCTGAATGTAAACATTTGGCTGGTTTTGTAAATGTGGGTAGATATTACAAAGGTGTAAAATGGATTTAAAATAAAACAAAGGAAAAGAGAAGAAAAGAAAGCGTTAGAACTAAACTATTTTTTCATTCACTCTGCACAGTAATTGGCAATGTTTAACACCAATTGGGATCAAAAACTTTTTTTTATAATTGGTACCTTTGTTATTTCCAGCCCTCAATTCTTCCAGTGGCGAACGTGGATTAAAACATTTTGAAGTTTTATTGCAGTTCATAAATTAATAAAACGACATGTTTGACCGTAAAAACTACGAATGCTCCCTCCGATAATGTAATTCTCCGCCACCAATCTCCATAGCATTAACCACAGGGGCTCCTCCAACTCCGGCCAGGGGTGATCAAACCACAAATTCCTGAGCCGGTCCGGACCAGAAATAAACATAGGCAAGCCAAGCTAAACGGGAATACAATATACGAATACAGAGGCGGTAGAATCGCTTTTCTACCAAGTTTAAAATAAAAATCTTGATATTTATTTCTATGGTCAATTTAAATATTTTATCAACCCTTAGCAAGCGTTAAAATTTATTTTAGCATTTTTCCCGATTATGTTATGTTAAGGATTCGAGTATCTAGATATAGAGGACGGAAGATTTGACTTTTATTAGATTGAACTATATTCGATTTTTGAAACGAGGACTTTATAAAACACTTGAAACCAACTAATTAACTAACTAACTATATATGCATATCACGCCTTCTCTCCAAAAGGTTAGGCAGAAAGAACGGATCGCCTCACTGTTCTTACCTAACATACATGTACGCACGTCAATTTCTTTGATTCCTCACGTGACCGACATTTAATGGTTATGCCGGTAGGTAGAGCAATATCTTTGCTAAATCGTATCACCTTGGAGTTTAACGTATTTTGTGATAGTTTGGCTCACCTAAGGGAAGCTCTATCTTTATTATTATTGTGTATTCATTTTTTTAATTTGTCATGCATCTTATGTTTCTCGCTCTTTCTATTATGTGTTACTTATTATTGTATATCTCTAACTTGATGAATTTTTATGAATTAAAGTACTGTTTTTTCCACTTTTAAGTTTATTCTTCTCGACATGTTTCGAATACACTGACACCTTCATCATCGGGACAACGATATAAAACCCGATGATGAAGGTGTAAGCCTTCGAAACATGTCGAGAAAAATAAACTCAAAAGTGGAAAAAACAGTGTTTTAATTCATAAAAATTCGTCATTATGGAATTCCACAGTGTTAACGCTTTAAGTTTATCTAAAATTATCTCTAACTTGTATCTAGAGTTAATTTTAAAATAATTCTGTAATGCCTTGGATATATTTAAATAAATAAATGAAAATAATATTTGATTGATTTGATCATGCCACGTTCTTTCTCTGTTTCTGATGTAACCAATTTCATTATAGAATACGTAACCTTTTTTGGTTTTCAAAAAAATCCGTGTTTGTAAGGACTCGTTTGCATCAAAGCGTAAAATTTTTGCTGGTTCTTGGGATGCCACATGGGTCTTTAATGTGGTAGTTTCTCGTTGCTTTCCACATTTGTTTATGTTTATATTTTGTAAATGAATCAAAATGTTCTATATTTGAATGATTTAAAATCAGTTATTTTGCTCTTTTAAATATTTTACCTATCCAGGATCCATTTATATCCAGCACTGAATCTCCGTATATTAGAAGTTCCAAGTGTAAGTTTAACATAAATAGTTAATTAAGGCGAGGGACGCACATCTTTCTGTTATGGCCCGCGCTCTACAAGCGGATATCCCGCAGAATATCGGACCCTCCGAAATTAAATTAAAAAATTGAGGGTTAGTTTCGTTGTATTATATAGTATATCATGCAGGCGTTTTGATCTATACAAAAATATTAACGAATATTAGATTTTGTAGTTACTGAACATGAGGGCCCTGTCCATTGCGGGTTATCCGTCGAATGGACGATAATCTTGTTTGACTAGACTCAAACGCGAGTAACTTTATCCGGACGGGAAGAATCTACATAATCCAGAAAGCAGTGAGGTGGAGTGGTATGTACCTGATAACATCTTCTTTTCTTCCCTCAATATCCCGAAACTTAAGAGGTTTTGTAAAAAAAAATGTGCATTTGGGATAAATGTTCCAATAGTTGACAGTCCCCCAATTAGTGACCGGTACTTAATATATGAAATACTTCGTCTGAAGATTTATACAGTTAAATGTAGGTACTCATTTTTTTTAAATATTGTTTCTTGAACATTGATATAAAACTTATTCTTCTTCTTCTGTAGAACTATGTGGTCTGTTCAGAGGGTTGCTCCTCCTGTGAGGTGGATTCCCAGCTGTCATGAAAGTCTTCCATCTTTAAGAAGGTATCGAGGACGAGTCTGGTGGTGTCCATTCTTTGAACATAACCGTACCAGTCTCTCCTTCGCTGTCTACTGCATCTTATAATATCCTCAACCCCACTATCTCCATAATTATGGTGTTCCTCACGCGATCTCTCAGTGTCTTTTTTTTTTTTTTTTCTCTTAGTGTCTTGCTTCATATCGTCCTCAGTTTTCTCGAAGTTTAGTTTATATAAACTATAATATAACTTTCAGATTTTTTAACAGAATATGCGTTTTTATTCGTATTAATTATATAATTTTTCATATTTTTTTGTAAGATTATCTACTGTTTCAATGACAAATGTTGCCATATTTTATTATATAGTGTTACTGTTAAATTGAAACATTTATTCAATATTAATATAATTAAGTACAGCGATACGCACAAAAATAAACTATATTAATTTATGTTCATTTAAAGGCAAACAATTTGAAGACGTATTTTAATTGAGATTTTTTTGACATAATAAGGGCAATCCAAGTCAAGTGGATTGTGATCACGTATAACTTGATATGCAAACATGTACTGGTATCGTTCTAACCATCTATTATTATTATGAATATTATAATTATATAATTTAATTTAAATGTTAAGTAAATATTTTACAACAAATATCTAAGGTTCACTTTGTAAATAATAAATGAAATAATAATAGTCAATAATTGGAGCGGTTAATTTAATTTTTTTTAATTGTATCTCAATAGAGACGAAGAAACAAACTGGAAACTGAATATGGATGATCAAGGTGTTTACAGGACTTATGACCTGTCATTGGTTGGGTTAAGCGCACGCTTTATGTAATTACAACATTCCCCATTCCACCATTGTTATTATGATCATGCATGATACATTTTTGGAAGTTGTATATATACTCCAAATCCATACCTATCTTCACGTGTCAGTTCCAGATATAAGTATACATTTCACAAATATTTAATAATTGGAGCTTTTACTATAAATTATTTCCAACCCGAAATATAATACTATTCATAAAATACGTTTTTAGATTAGGTTGTATTTTGTGTTGTACCATACAAATTTGAATTTATTTTCACTA
>JAHDVF020000259.1:0-137917 GCA_022606425.2 Lepidostoma basale | reverse complement strand
CTAATAATTTTGCCGACCCCCCTGACCTAGCGGATCATTGAGTTGCCGCTCTTTTTTTTATGGATCATCGCTCACCCGCTCACCAAAAAGATTCGAATCTTTGAGTCGACTCGTGAGCGGATTGCCCATCCCTATCTCTGAAATGTCAAATTTGAATTGAGTGTTAGTTTCGTAAGTAAAATATTTATATTTCTAATTCATATATATCTTCAGTTTATTCTATTTTGCCGTTGAAATGAATACAGATTATATTTCCGCATTACATATTTCAAAGTTTTTGTTCTAAATTATATCGAATTTATATAGATAGAAATGAAATTACATACCTATCGTTTTACTTACGTATTATTTTAGGTTATGTTATGAATACATGGAAAAACGTTAAATTCTAAGTAACAATTCTATGAATTGGTATAATCTATTTTAATAATGTTATTTTATTGTGTGGAGAACCGTTAGAGATAGGATACCCAACGAATAAATTCGCAAATCCTGCAAGGAATCTGGTTCTGGTTCTGATTTAAAAAAAAATATTTGATTCATGTGGTGCTCCTGTCAATTTGGAGATATTTCCTGTATAAGTGAATTGTTTTGGTCAATTTGATTGTTGCCGCACTTTGTGATAGTTATTTGTGACACGAAATACGTTTTCACTCTTCTGATGTTAAAATAATACAAGTTTTTTCGTTTATAAAAAGAATTTTGACAGGTGTAAAAATAAATTTTTCATTTGTTCCAATGACAATTTGAATAAATTCTTCAATCAAATTTTTAAGTTTTTGCTGGTGTTGGATTGTTTTAAGTGCCTAATTAAAATTAAAACAGTGGAATAAAAAATTAAATAAACACAAATGTCTGGATCGTCCAGCTGACGACAAGTGCACCATCTAAAAGAACATTATGTGTTAAATTATTTTTATGTGTTATTTTATTTTATATCATTGTATTTTATATAATTTGTTTTAGATTTATTATGTAGACGTTGAATGATTGAAGTGTGCGCGGGAGATGCCTATTGGTGGCGATGAGGTTCGCAACCCATCACACCGCGTCTCTCGCGTTGGCGAAAAGAGAAGAATGGAGTGCAGCATCGATTAAAATGTTGCTGTCCATTCTTTCTGTCTACCCTTTCGGGGAAACGGCGTGATGGTTAGTTAGTTAGTTAGTTATTTTAATGTAAAATTGTTCTGGCAGGGCGATAACCTATAATATCTTTTGGATTAGACGATTTACTTCAGCTGTTTGAGTTTTTCTCTGTTATGCTGTGATAGGTAAACATATCCTTACATACAGCATTAGCTGCCTCAGTTGGAAAAATCCAGTAATATAACATTTCCAAATGGTCTGATGTTCCCACGCCAATCTTACAATGATCGATCAAGAGCCTCGAGTGTTTTTTTTTAAATATACTGCTCATTTTAATATAATTATTTGATTTTTGCAGAGATGCGGATAGCAGGAAAGACTCTTTGAGATAGGGTGAGGAACACGGCTATACACGATATCTGCAAGGTGGAAGATGTCGTGAGATGGGGCACAATGTACAGGTAGGATTAATTGGTTTAATTTGTTACATATGAATATAGACAATTTATATGAAGGAGGCCTCTTCGATGTCCGCCTTATGGCAATTTAATATTTTTCCTTTTATTTCTAGGAAACATGAAACGGTGAAATCTGCAAGGTGAAAGATGTCATGAGATTAGGCAGACAACCCAGAAGATAATGGAATGCGCATGTGCAGAGGATGGATCCCACACCTCGATATATGCGTATCACAAGACATGTTGTTATATTTATGAACTAATTACATCATCGGAAGAGTGGCAGCGCTAAAATGGCATGCCGCTCGCAGCCCTGATGATAGATGAACTGCAACCCGAAACCCAGGACGTCCTCAACTTCGATGGAGGGACGACATTGGATGCTTTTTGCCCAGGATCGACAGACATTGAATCAGATGGAGGAGGCCTACGCCCAGGAGTGAACGGATATAGGCTCATGATGATGATGATACAAAACATTGAAACACCTACATGCAACATTTTAAATATTTCTGGAATGGGTAAAATTCTGCAACAATGAAAGTTCATTGTATGGAATGAATGCTTTTAATTATCAACTGATTTCTGTAGAATCACACTCCAAAGGAGAATTGATTCAATGTATATTTCCAGACATCACACAAATTTACAAATTTCGTCATTGGTTAAGTGAATGTGCATTATTAGCTTCATCTAATGGACATCAAAATCAAGAGTTTTGTTTCTCTAAACATTGTATTTCTAAGAGCATTATTATGACTTTGAATGGTATATGTATGAATGTTTCATGCAAATGTGATATAGTATATTTATTTGTTTTTTTAATTTCACTTAAAATATTAAGGAAAAAATTAAGACTGGACGTTTAATGGTTTAAACATTAAGCTGAAAAAGATATATATTAACTTTTTTTTGGGTGGCATCTTTAGGGTAACATTTGAACTACACTATATTAATTTAATATTTTTCCTTTTATTTCTAGGTAACATGAAACGGTGAAATCTGCAAGCTGAAAGATGTCATGAGATGAGGCAGACAACCCAGAAGATAATGGAATGCGCGTGTGCAGAGGATGGATCCTACACCTCGATATATGCGTAGATGAAGTGCAACCCGAAACCCAGGACGTCCTCAACTTCGATGGAGGGACGACATTGGATGCGTGTTGCCCAGGATCGACAGACATTGAAGCAGATGGAGGAGGCCTACGCCCAGGAGTGAACGGATATGAATTGTATATGTATGAATGTTTTATGCAAATGTGATATAGTATATTTATTTGTTTTTTTAATTTC
This sequence comes from Lepidostoma basale, assembly GCA_022606425.2. Classification (NCBI taxonomy): domain Eukaryota; kingdom Metazoa; phylum Arthropoda; class Insecta; order Trichoptera; family Lepidostomatidae; genus Lepidostoma; species Lepidostoma basale. The sequence goes on along the minus strand of JAHDVF020000259.1, from coordinate 135,078 downwards.
ACTTTAAAATATTGAGGAAAAAAATTAAGACTGGACGTTTAATGGTTTAAACATAAAGCTGAAAAAGATATATATATAAACTTTTTTTTGGGTGGCATCTTTAGGGTAACGTTTGAACTACACTATATTATTAAATCATAACGCGCTTTTGCACAGCTATGTTTAAGACCAATTGGCATCAAAAACTCATTTCAGACTTTTTGCAAACTTGCCACCTTGGTAATGCCCAGCCTTCAATTGTTCAATTCACATTAGTATTATTCAAGATCACAGCAAGTTTGCTTGGATTAAACAAATGTTTTAAAGATATGAACTGAATTAGGATACACACATTCTTGCACCTATACACATGTCATTTTATCCAATAAAATAATTGATATTGAACTTTCATTGTATTTCTTTAATATATATTGGGTGTATTTATATACTCTAATATAGCAATAGCGAAGCGTTGCCGGGTCAGCTAGTAAGTTAAATAATAATCACATAAAATTATTCTTTTTTTTATTGTTTTCATTGTTACTTTGATAATGATGTGACACTTGTAGGTACTATCCCTTTTGTTTGTCACCTCCAAATGCTTTTATTTTAAAATTATAATTGTTCTTTTATGAATTTTCTTTAATTATATCGGATACACAAGTGTTCTGTACTTTTATAGTTTTTGTCACTTACAAATGCTTGTTATTTTTTAATATCGTTCTTCCTTGGTAACCCTTTTACGATTGATACCTGTACTATATTTTAACAACAACAAACAACAAACCATCGCGCCGTTTCTCTGCAGGGGCAGTCAGAGAGAATGGACCGCCACACTCCTCTATCCTGGCACACCTCTCTAGCTTCCTCCACATTCATACAGCGATTTATACACGCACATCGATTTTTCCGGCTTCTAACATAACCAATCTTTAAAATTTTAATAGTTTGGTCATGCCATGTTTTCCTCGGTCTACTTCGACTCCGTACTTTATTTACATCGTTAACGTATACTTTTTTAAACCATTCTTTCTTCACCCAACGCAGCGATCCTTTCATAATTTTGTTCATAATACCTTCTTTCGCTCTACATTCCTTTCTAATATCAGCATTTGAGATTCTGTCGTATATCGTTCTACCACACATACGTCTTATGGACCTCATCTCTACTGCTTTTATTCTGCTCTCATCCTTCTTCTGCCAGTTCCATGCTTCGCTTCTATACATAAGGGTTGGGACCAGAACCCCTTTGTGGACGGCCGATCTGTAATCTGTATATGATAAGAAGTGAATGCGGTGCAAATGAAAGTGTTGAGGACAAAATAATGAAAGGGTCATTAGGATGGTAAGGACACATGGAAAGAATGAGTGAAGACAGAATGGTGAAGAAGGTATGTGTAAACGGCGTGAACGGAGCTAGAAATAGAGGAAGGCCGAATCACTAAAATATTAATCCGAATCAATGTCGGTCACGTGAGGAGTCGGATAAATCGACGTGCATGCATGGCAAGATGTATGAATGTAGAGGAAACGAGAGAAGTATGTCAGGACAGAATAGTGTGGCGTTCCATTCTTTCTGCCTACCCCTCCGAGGAAACGGCGTGATGGTTAGTTAGTTAAAAAATAATTCATCAGAAAAAATGATATGGTTAGCTTGTACTTTATTTGTGGAACACCCTGTAATGTGAAAATGTTCGACTGTGTGAAAATAGTTCAATCGTTTTTTAGATTAAGACCCTCAAATATAATGCGGCTAAGAAACTTGATGTAAAAAAAATCTCATTAAAATATTTTCTTGCAGGGTTTACTCTGATATTCGCCATATTAAATCCAGGTGAATTCGCCGAATTCATAGAAATGAAAATTATCACCATAAAAGTGTTAAAAAAAAGTACTTTTCCCCTAACAAATTAAAACAAAACTTTTAATAAAGAATAAATTAACATATTCTCCGACTGATTTTTAATTTTAATATCTCGTTTGAATTTTTAATTCCCAGAAACGATTCACTCAGGAGAATTAATCTCTTACGTTATTTGAAATAATATTTTTCCACTTCTCCTACTTCCATCTTAATGTTGAAGTTTTAATTATTCTAGCAAATCCTTTGTCCCACGTTTAGCGGGAAGTTTAAAAAAATTGCGACTATTAATTTCAGTATTCAATTAAGTTTCAGTTAACAAATTTTTCTATTTTTAATGTTTTTATTCATAGCGTATAACTTCGGACCTGAACAACAACTGACGAATAGTCGAATCGTTTGGCAAAATGTTTTAGGGTACAACTGAATTCTTGCTAGGTATGCTAAGCTACCAATCAGTGGATAGAAGAAAGAATATCCACTTGGGAGCTCACTTCTTTAAACTGATTGGCGGCCGTATACAAAACTCGGATGTCCTGAGTAATGTAGGTCTATTTGTCCCAGATAATTACCTTCGTCAAAGACAGCTGTTCTTGTGCCGACCCTTATGTATGGAAGTGAAGCATGGAACTGGCAAAAGAAGGATGAAAGTAGAATAAATGCAGTAGAAATGAGATCTCTAAGACGAATGTGTCGCAAATCTGTATATGATAGAGTGACAAATGCAAGTATAAAAAGTGAATGTGGTGCGAATAAAAGTGTTATGAACAAAATAAGGAAAGGGTCATTAAGATGGTTTGGACACAAGGAAATAATGAGTGAAGACAGAATGGTAAAGAAGGTATATGTAAACGGCGTGAAAGGAGCTAGAAATAGAGGAAGGCCGAGGAAAACGTGGCACGATCAAATCAATCAAATATTGAATTTCGGTCACGTGAGAAGTCGGAGAAATCGACGTGCGTGCATGACAAGATGAATAAATGTAGAGGAATCGAGAGAAGTATGTCAGGACAGAACAGTGTGGCGTTCAATTCTTTCTGCCTACCCCTTCGGGGAGACGGAGTGATGGTAAGTTAGTTAGTTAGTTAGTCAAAGACAGCACAGATTGTTTTATTTGCCGCGCTGCATAACCAACCTGCCAATGGTTATGCCTGTGGGTAGGGCAATCTTATTGCTTAATCGGCTGGCCTCGGATGTCGACATATTTCGTGATAGTGTGAGTTGCCTCAGAGATGTAATATCAATGTTATGATTCTTTCTAATTCTTAATCTTAATGGTTTTTTATGCTTCTCTTATAAATTCTTATAATGTAATTGCAAACGATCTGGAACGATGTCTGTATTGTTTGTGATTTTTATTAAAATAAATTAAATGAATTGAACATTTTTTTTAATGTATACAAATACTTGTAGACTGGATTTTGAAAAACAATAGTTGTATAAAAACTGGTCAAAGTTCAAATCATATAAAAGTTAGAGAGTTTTCCCCAGGCGTTGTCTAGTAATGTGTGATAATTGGGTTGATAGCCTTTCACATTACATTAATAAAGTTTTCTGCTTAATGCTTACATCTAATCTCAATAGATGGTGCTAGTGTAGATTGAACTAAAATATGTGAAATGTTTCTCAACATGGTAGCATATATTATACAACTTAAAAAAATTATAAGAAAGAAAGTAATAGAATTCCATCTTAGAACTTAAGTACAACTTTATTTTCTAAAAATTTCAAAACAAACACACATAAGTTCAAGAAATGTATTCATACATAATGTTCAAAATAAGTTTACACACACATCTACATAGGAAATAATTATGCACATGAAATATTTATTAATAAGACTAAAATACCTTCTTACTTCAAAGGATAGCTCACCTGGGCAGAATAGGTAAAGTGGAGTATCCCAAAAAAAATATTATAAATTAATTTTGGCACAAATCGTATATAAAATTATTATTCTTTTAAAAAAAATAAGGGTTCAATCCTGTACGCGATGAAGATCCTTCTTAACTAACTAACTAACCATGTCGCCGATTGCAGACAGGATGGAACGCCATACTATTATGTCCTGACAAACACGTACATCGTATCATGAATTTCCATCGATTTTCCGACTTCGATTGTGGTAACCTTTAATTATTTAATTAATTTGGTCATGCAATGCTTTCCTTGGTTTTCCACGGTTTCTCTATCTACTCACACTGCTTGTATACGACATTTTATCCATTCTTCTCTGGTCCATTCGTTACGTATATCCAAACCAAATAAACTAACTAAATAACTAACTAACCAACACGCCGTTTCCCCGGAGGGGTAGGCAGAGAGGATGCATCGCCATATTGTTATTTCCTGACATAATTATCGCGCATCTACATTCACACATCGTGACATGCACGCTCATCAATTGTTTCTTTCAGTAATTGGATAATTTGATCATGCCATGTCTTCTTTGGCCTTCCTCGACTTTTTCCATTCACACTACTTGTATATATATTTTTTTTACCATTCTTCCCTCATCCATTCGTTCCATGCGTCCAAACTATCTGAGTGACCCTTTCTTGATTTTATTTATCACGCATTCATCCGCTTTACATTCCTTTCTTACTTCATCATTGACTAATTTTGTTTTTCAGAATAAGATTTTACCGCACTTTACCTTGATGATACCGGAAGTGATTAAATAGGCTCTTTACGGCGTCCCCAAGGACTGGGAATGTTTCCAGCCTATTAGCCTGCCTCGTCTTAAAGGGCATTCATCTTATTTGACAAGTCCTTCCAGATCCCATATCATTTAAATACGGACGTATTATTTGCGGAAGGAATTCAATTTGGCTCCGTGACATTCCGGAAGAGAACGCATATTATCGAATTCATTTGTTATTCAATCACTTTGGAACAACACCCATTTTCAAAATTAGAATAAAACGTTTCTCACAATGTCTACGAGTTTATCGAAATCTCCTTTTGTATATTTTTTCCTTTCCTGCAATAGTATTTTTTTTAATAAACTTTATATTTATTGATGTAAAACTCCATATTAAATAATTAATACGAAAGAAAACGTCAGTTTTCTAGAATTTTTATTATATTTTATGGGAATGACATGTTCCGCCTTTTTTCTTAGAAACACTTTACTTCGTACTACCTCAAATAACTTATTTTTGATTTATATAATATCATTCAATATCCACTTTCAAGAAACACTTTCCAATATTTCTTGACCTACCCAAATAATTATTTGTTATAAATGTAAAAAATCACATCAATTTTCGTTAATTACCGTATTCTGCTCCATTTACTATTGTATATAAACTGCAACGAGTTGAAGTTTCGTCACATTTGATAATGCCTTAGAAGGGCGAAACATGTCATTCCCATAAAATTTAATAAATCTTCGAGAAAACTGACGTTTTCATTTGTATTAAATATTCGAATTTATTATTATTCTTCTTTCGGTGTCATGTCAGGGCTCCCCAACATTTAATATCACTGGGTAGGCGCCTTTATCCCTCGCAGCTCAAAACAACTTCTCGATTCTCTTCAAGATTCGCCTTCTGCCAACATCTCTTCGAATCTCTATTTTTTCTCAATCATCAGGTTCAGTCATTCTCTTCTTCTTCCCGATACCCGTGTGGGATTTGGCCCCCTCCACAACCGTCCTCTACTGGCTTCTATCCTTGGCCATTCTTCTCCATTATCCAGGTCTTTCCAGTTTCTCCCAGTATTCTTCCATGCAAACCGACCATTCTCTTGGTCTGCATCTTGCTCTGTTTTATGAGATTGTGACATAGAAGTGGATTGAAATTTAACTAAATTCAATGTGGCCTAGAAACCCTTTTGCCTTTTGATTTTTTTCTGGAATGGTGCATTCTCCGACTAAAGTAAGTCCCGCGTGGATGAGCAAAGGGGCGCCGCTGCGTCCTATAACAGCTTTGGGTAAGCTTCTACGGTCAGCATCTTGGTCTCTTTTTGCTCAGCACCCATCTAGATAGATCCTTGGTACTCCGCACTCTGGCATTCTTTCTACATGGCCAGCTCACCGTAGGTGTTAAAACTAACAGACTTACTTTCTTATCAGTACTTCTTGCTTGAGATTTCTATTGATTTGGTATGTCCCATCCTCCAGCGGAATGGCTTACATATTTTTAATTTACTTTCTTTGTGTTGGTCACAATAATGATTTTATGTTTCATCGTTACTTACCTATCCTTACTTCCCTTAGCATAACCTGATATAAAAATCAAATTAACTAATCATTTGAAATTCAAGCACTAACCAAACAGTCAAAGTAATCCTTAGAGCAAGCGATTACTAGTAGATTTCTCGGTACATTATCCGTGACATATAAAGTTACTGGCGTCTATTTTTTTCTTCGCCGACACTCCGATCTTTCCATTTCATGGAGTTTATGTATGTGACAGGAATTAAGAAATGAAAGGGTTCTCAAATCCAACACGGCCAATTAATTACGCGGCCCTCTATACCCGCTCGAGGGTGTAAAAAATTCACTCAAAAAAAAGATTAATGTCTCATTCGACAAAAGGGTCATCTGGCATCGGATGTGAAAGGACCGAGATGTGTATAGGATAGTCCGGACGCCGGAGAGCGAAAGAAATCCCAGCGAATTATACTAAAATTATTCTGATGTGGGCTACACACAACTTTTCACATAATTATAATATACAGCAACCCGTGAAATATTCACGGAAGTAAAGATTTCTTAAAACTAACTTACTCACTAACCATCACACCGTCTCACGAAAGAGGTAAGCAGAATGAATTGCCTCACTTTTTTTCCTGACATACTTCTCTCGATTCTTCAACATTCTTACATCGTGTCATCAAGGATATTCAATATTTGATTTATTTGATCGTGCCAGATTTTCCTCGGTCTTCCTCTATTTCTAGTCCCATTTACATCGTTAACATTATTTATTCTTGTACCATTATTTATTCTTTTCATTTGTCCTCTCTCTCTCTCTCTCTCTCTCTCTCTCTCTCTCTCTCTCTCTCTCTCTCTCTCTCCTCTCTCATTTTTTTTTAAACAGAATATGGTGGTCGAGGCGCTAACAGAACTGATGAACTGTCATTGGTTGGGTTAAGCGATCGCTTTATGTTAACAGCATTCCCCATTCCGCCCTTCTTACGACCACCACGTCTGACAATTTTTGGAAGATGTATACTCGTATATGCCAACATGTTGAGGAACACTTCACATTTTTTAGTTTAATCTACTAGCGCCATCCATTAAGATTAGGTTGTATTCATTCAAAATGTTGTTATCATGATACTACTACAAAAGAGATGTTTTTTGTATATAATTATCATGGAAAACTGCTTTTTCAAAATACATTAAAACAAACAAATTCAAGCCCAAAGAATTATTGCGCATAAAACTGAAACAACGTTTTTAAAATGTAATTTTAAATAATATTTTTGAAACGTAAAACTTTCTTGTATCACGTAGCCAGGGACGGTGAGAAATAATCAGAAAGCCGAGATAGCCGGTTGGGTGCGCCCCTGACAGACAGCCGAGTATCGGGCGAGAATAAAAAACAATGAGATCTAATTTCCAGATTCTTGCACGGCTGTCGCCATAGAAATGAATGTCCGGAGTGAGAGCTTTTTATGTCTCCGCCCCGCCAGCCTCCGCGGAGATTTCCTCCTTCACGCTACCTACCATCTCGTGGCTAATGCTGAAATAAAGAGATAAATGTCGCACCACCGTAATTACTAACACGAATATCTTCTTTATCTTCTTCTTCTTTACGTTCTTTCCCCTTTCCATCATCTTCTTCTTCTAGTTCATTTTCTTTTTTATATTTTTCCACTTATTTCTACTCTTCTTCATCTTCTACTATTTATCCTACTTCGCATTTTTTTCCTTCTTCTTCCTTTCTTCTTCTTCTTCTTCCCCTTCTTTCCCTTCTACTCCTTCTCCTCCTTCTCCTTCTTCTCCTCCTTCTCCTCCTTCTCCTCCTTCTCCTCCTTCTCCTCCTTCTCCTCCTTCTCCTTCTTCTCCTTCTTCTCCTCCTTCTCCTCCTTCTCCTCCTTCTCCTCCTTCTCCACCTTCTCCTCCTTCTCCTCCTTCTCCTTCTTCTCCTTCTTCTCCTCCTTCTCCTCCTTCTCCTCCTTCTCCTCCTTCTCCACCTTCTCCTCCTTCTTCTCCTTCTCCTCCTTCTCCTCCTTCTCCTCCTTCTCCTCCTTCTCCTCCTTCTCCTCCTTCTCCTCCTTATCCTCCTTCTCCTCCTTCTCCTCCTTCTCCTCCTTCTCCTCCTTCTCCTCCTTCTCCTCCTTCTCCTCCTTCTCCTCCTTCTCCTCCTTCTCCTCCTTCTCCTCCCTCTCCTCCTTCTCCTTATTCTCCTCCTTCCCCTCGTTCTCCTCCTTCTCCTCCTTTTCCTCCCTCTCCTCCCTCTCCTCCCGCTCTTCCTTCTCCTCCTTCTCCTCCTTCTCCTCCTTGTCCTCCTTGTCCTCCTTGTCCTCCTTGTCCTCCTTGTCCTCCTTCTCCTCCTTCTCCTCCTTCTCCTCCTTCTCCTCCTTCTCCTCCTTCTCCTCCTTCTCCTCCTTATCCTCCTTCTCCTCCTTCTCCTCCTTCTCCTCCTTCTCCTCCTTCTCCTCCTTCTCCTCCTTCTCCTCCTTCTCCTCCTTCTCCTCCTTCTCCTCCTTCTCCTCCTTCTCCTCCTTCTCCTCCTTCTCCTCCTTCTCCTCCTTCTCCTCCTTCTCCTCCCGGTCTCTTTGTAGAATTCTCGAGACAATAAAATGGTGATAGATTGGCTACCTATCATCACATGTCATAAGAATCAATATAATAGCTAAAATAATTTGTATATAGTAATTGGGTTCAAACGACCTGTTGTAAACAAGGAAAAAAAATATTACGCATTAAAATGTAAATATGTAAAATGTTATTTACTTTCTTTCCGGACGTCATCGTTTGGTATTTTTTATATTGTTGTCAATTTACTATAAAAACAAATAACTGATTTTTAGTTGACTTTTTCATGGGTTATTTTTTTTTAAATTTCAACTATCACAAATACGATGATAAATCATATTAAAATGAGACAGTGCGACCCGGGCTTTACCTGTCTTCCCTCCTCCCTCTTCTATGTTACCTCACGTCGGGAGTGACGCCCTTAGGTACATCCGTGGTCACCCTATACCTTATCCCTCCCTGACACCTCACACGGCGGGGAGTTATCAAGTAGTCAAATTTGAGACACCCAGTATTACAAACTGGATATCTTTAAGGCTGTGACGGATTTATGGACTTAAGTATAGTTTTATTTTGAAACCACGCTACTTTTTCATCAATAGTTTGTTATCTATTGATTATTTTAACAAACTGGATTTAACAAACCTTTTTCGATGTCTGCTCCATCTTATAATATCCTCAACCTCACATATCTCTCTAATTCTGGTGTTCCTCACGCGATCTCTCAGTGTCTTGCCTGCTATCGTCCTCAGTGTCTTCATTTCGGAAGTCCTCAAAACTTGTTTGGTCCTTACTGTGTCTGCCCTTGCTTCGACGCCATATGTTATTATTGGTTTTACGCATGCTTTATAGATTCTCATCTTACAGATTTTAGAGCTCTTATATATATCTCTTATTTTAGAGCTCTTATAGATTTTAGAGCTCTAGAGATTGCAGCTGCCTTATTTACTTGGGTTAGTAAGTTAACTTAAATAAAACGTTTTTCCCCTAAATTGTTCACAATATAAAACCCCCCATATTTCATTTTCCTCTTAAACGACAGTTCAAACTTTATACGAATTTCAACGCCCCTCTATAATATATTATGAAGATTGGCTTAATAATAGTTATGGCATGTTCAATATTTATACATTTTGCTAATCACATCATTACATGAATGAATAAGTATCACATTTCTTATAATATAAGATGCACACGCCCCCTTTATCTCCGTACAAAGCAATTCAAAACTGTATTTTTTATCTCGCATATTGTTGGGTGCTTTAATGATAAGGGTTGATGTTCAAGGGGCTGAACTAGATATTAGTATTGATAATATACTCTGGTGCTCTAAAATTCATAATATGGAAAATATAAACTGCAATAAAAACATGGTTGTCAAGATTACATGCGTAAAACCAATAATATAGTAACATTCGACGTTAACCATTCCCTTACGGTGCTAAAATAAAAACGCGCGTTCCAGTGTTTTGGGTAGTCAGTACACGATCAAATATGAGCGAATTTAAATTAAGTTAATTAAAAGTTTAAAATTATAATAATTGAGATTTATTTGTTGAAAACATTAAAAACCCATCTGGCCACGCTCACAGAACGGGCATAGGTCCACTCTGGTTGGAATCCCGAGAGCTACTGCCGGAGGCAGTGAGAATATTGAGTTCCTCGCGCTTCCACGGTGAAGTATACAAGAGTGAGATCCGAATATAATGTCGCGCACTCACAGCGCTGTTTATACGCGAATTTATTTCCGATGTTCACAAAATACCTCCGATGTACCCGATAAATTCTGATTATTATGAATATTATTTTTTAAATCAATGTGTAAATATATTTGACTTTTTTTTTATATATTTACACATTGATTTATAAAACAATAAACAGAGGGTCGAAACGGTAAATATACAGAGGGTCGAAGCGGAGAACAGGAGGAGTTGGAGGCGAAGAATACTGGAGGCTAAGGCTCGATATGGGTTGTAGGGCCATCGAAGAAGAAGAAGAAGAAGAATGTGTAAATATATTATGGAGGGACACCTAAAATCTTAACCTTGCATATATTATATTTATAGAGACATTGATGGTTATTAGAAGCAACGTGTAGAAGATACCCATCATAGAGAAGGGTTAAAGCAAGGGCAGACACAGTCAGTACCAAACAAGTTTCGAGGACCTCTGAGATGAAGACACTGAGAATGATAGCAGACAAGACACTAAGAGATCACGAGAGAAATATTAGAATATGTGAGATATGTGAGGCTGATGATATTATAAGATGGTGTAGACAGCAAAGAAGGGACTTGTATGGTCATGTCCAAATAATAGACACTACCAGACTCTCCGATATTGCACAACATAATCAGTCTCATGGGACTCGTCCTCATAAAATACCTCATTAAAGATGGAAGGACAGCTGGGAATTCACCTCACAGGATAAGTAGCCCTCTGGAGAACAGACCAATTAGGTCTAAAACAAGAAGATTAATAATATGACGATTCAGTTTATAAACTGCCCTGTCTCGTTAAGTTTTATAGGGGTTAAGATCACGTGGACCAATGAAAGATACAAGATTCATCATCCCATGACAGTTCACCTAGACCAGTGATTCACAAAGTGGTCTATATAAACCCCCAGGGGTCCACGACAACTTGCAGGGGGTCTACGACAGTTGCAAAAAAAATTAGGGGTCCACGAGATGGTTCAAGTAAATTGAAGCCGAATATTGAAACGCAAAACGAAAATCGAAATCTTCGGAAAACCGGACGATGGAAATCGTTGGCAACCTTTTTTTTAGCTTGAAAGCGACTTGCAGTTAGTATTAGGTACAGAATTTGGCAGTCACCAATTTTTTTAGCAATCAGGAAAGCAGGGGGTCTACGCGAAATAGAAAAAATCAGCGAGGGGTCTACGGGACAAAAAAGTTTGGGAACCTCTGACCTAGACCATAGGTTCCTAGTTTTAAAATGTCCATTTGAATACCACAGCCTATATATTCATGTAAATCTGTATTTACTTTTTTTAATTTCCCGGATAAAGCTTAGGTGCAAGCGAAACTAGTTGGTATAATTGCAATTCTGTGGTTATCATACTAAGTATTATTTTTTTATGTTTAATAATTTATTTTAAATTCTATTATGTTGAAACCCTAAATTAAACTGTTGGTTCTTATTATTTATATTAAAACAGTTCTTCTGTTTAAATTACTTACCTAAATACGTTTTCATACTAATGACATTTTTTAAAGATTCAAAAAATACCCTTAATTCGGTCCAGCCCTCGCTGAAACATCCCCTCCAGTGTTATCTGAAATATGATTTATTAAGCCACAAATAAATACATCTTTCTTTGATCATATAATCATATTTTGCTTGTTTAATGTAGCCCGGGGGAGGGGAGGCTTAGTCACGGACATAAATTACAACCCCTAAAAAGAGATGATGCAATATTTTACCAAAAACGGATACCGTACAAATTAAAGACTCTGGCCTTGGTTTCAATTAATGTTTTGTTTTTAGCGCCGTTCAAGAGTTTCGGTACAATTTTACCAGCAATTAATATTCCTTACCTTTGTGTGGAGCAATAAATTTAAAAAACTAAGTAATCGTTTTTAATCTTCGTCTTCTCTGCGCTACATCCTGGTGTGGGATTTGACCTCCACTACAACACGGTATTAAAAGCGCTTCACGGAATGGCACCAGCCTATATAGCTGAACTTTGTGTTGCTGATAGCCCTAACCTGCAGCAATCCACGCTTCAATCAGCAAACTCCTCGGCAATAGGCAGATTAGTTGAGCCAAAGCTCAACCCCCGGACAAATTTCAGAGATCGGGCTTTCGCAGCGGCAGGTCCGTCCGCTTGGATTATGCTTCCTGCACGCCTCAGATGCATTGAAAATCCGACAGATTTTAAATCTCACCTAAAAACCCACCTTTTCAAAATATCACATAAAATGTAACTAACTAACTAACTAACCATCACGCCATTTCTCCGGAGGGGTAGGCAGAGAGGATAGATCGCCACAACGCTCTGTCCTGGCATACCTCTTGTGCTTCCTCTACTGTCATACATCGGACCGTGCTCGCACGTCGATTATTCCGACTTCGAATGTGGTCGCCTTTTAGTAATTGATTAATTTGGTCACGCAATGTTTTCCTCGGTCTTCCTCGGCTTCTTTTTCCACTCACGCTGCTTGTGTGCAACTTTTTAACCATTCTACTCTCATCCATTCGTTCCATATGTCCAAACCATCCCAGGGATCCTTTTTTAATTTTATCCATGATGCAGTCATCTGCCTTACATTTCTATCTCATTTCATCTTTCGGTATTCAACGTTTTCATTTCGTTTATACAACGTTTTCCCGCACATTCTTCTTAATGATCTAATTTCTACGGCGTTTATCCTACTTTCATCCTTATTCTGCCAGCTCCAAGCTTCACTTCCACACATAAAATGTAAACAATGGTTATTTGATTGCTGGTGTCAGATGCAGGTCTCATGGCTAAAAACACTGTCAAAGCGCCCTTGAGGTGAGCTATTTACGAAAACGGTGCTATACAAATTAGCCTAATTATTATTATTATAACAGACTTCCACTGGCTCCTGTCGCTGGTCATCTATTTCAATTCTACAGTTCTTTCTAATTTCGCCCGGTTCTCTTCCACGGAATAATGGACAACCAAAGATTACCACACCTTTGCCTTACATAGGAAACCAGAGGGAAGAAAGATGCCTGGAAGACCCTCCAAGAGAAACAGCTCTACACAAACAGGCCTTAATGACCTCCGACCAGTAAAAGAAGTAGAAGAAGCTATATTTACAATTCTTTAACTAAATACGTACTTGAAGAAATAAAATTATTAAGATTGTAACAAACTAACTAACTAACCATCACGCCATCTCCCCGGAAGGGTAGCCAGAAAGAATAGAACGCCACTCTGTTCTGCCCTGACATACTTCTCTCGATTCCTCTACATTCATACATCTTGTCATGTACGCACGTCGATTTCTCCAACTCCTCACGTGACCGACATTTAATATTTGATTGATTTGATCGTGCCACGTTTTCCTCGGTCTTTCTCTATTTCTAGTTACGTTCACGTCGTTAACATTTACCTTCTTCACTATTAAGATTCCAAATTAATTTTTATTTGCAATGCGACTCTAGTTAAAAACGTGATTTATACTTGTGTCAATTTAGAAAAATACAAGAGTGATCTGTTTAAAAAAAAAACAAACATAATATATGTAAATATATTTCTAGCTTACTTAATACGAATATAAAAATCTGTTTTCTAGAAGTTTTATTATATTTTATGTGAATGACATGTTCCCCCTGTCGAAGGCACTATCAATTGTCGAATTTTCGTATTAATTATTTCATACAAAGTTTTAGAACATTACTCAAGAAACAATAACTAACTTTCTTATACAGCTAATGTCGTCCACTTACTTACTTACCTACTTCCTATGGTCATACAACTCTTGAAGAGTTTTAGCCTCCTTGATGATTTTTCGCCAAGCTCCTCGATCCTGCGCTTTTTGCTCCCAGAAGTCCGATTCACCCAACCTAGCCAGGTCAGACAGAAAATTGTCCATTAGCAATGTCATCTAATGTCGTCTGGGCATAGATATTATATTTAATCAAATTATTTTAAACATGATTTTTATCAAATTCATAAAATGAACGATTCCATTATTACGTTATTCATGAAATTTACTGTTTGAAAATTTGAAACTGATCTAGAACATACGGTATGGTGATTGAAATCACATAGAATGAACGATTCCATTATTTCGTAATTCATCTAATTTACTGTTTGAAAATTTTTAACCGATCTAGATCATGCAGTATGATGATTGCAATCACATAAAATGAACGATTCCATTATTTCGTAATTCATCTAATTTACTGTTTGAAAATTTGAAACCGATCTAGATCATGCGGTATGATGATTGAAATCACCATGACAACGGAAACTTTTCAAACTTTTCCATTCTATCCGATTGTTTACCTCATTCATTTGTCCTCAACGCCTGCTTTTCAGCATTTAGCCTTAGAGTAGATAAAAAAACGAAGAGGGAACATTTCTCCTAAAACATGAAGCAGATCCTCAGATTCAAAAGAATATGAATAAACGTGTAATCAGAATATTATTTTGACTGGTTCCTGAAACATTGTTCATTTTAAGAGTAACATTCAAATAACAAAATCATTTTCAAATTAGAAATGTGTCAAAATTTTTACTACAGCGTTATAAAACTGGTTTACCTACTTACGAAGATAATAAACATTTATTTCTATTTTATGTTTCAACAACAACAACAAACCATCACGCCGTTTTCCATATTTTGTTTTGAATCTGCATGTTTTCGATAAGAAAGTACATCTTCTTCTTCTTCTTTGCTAGCCTTCTTCCCTCCACTGCTGGATATAGGCCTCTTCCAATTTCCTCCACTCGTCCCTATCCTGCCCCCTTTGTATCCAAGATTTTCCAACCCTTTTGACAATATCATCGGTCTATCTCATTGGTGGCCTTCCGACACTTCGCCTATTTGCCCATGGTCTCCAACTGAGTATCCTGGGTGCCCATCTGTTGCCACCCTGTCTAGCCAAGTGTCCAGCACATTACCATTTCAATTTCGTCACTCGGTCCATGACGTCAGCAACCCTGGTGCAGCGTCTGATTTCTTCATTCCTTATGCGTTATTCCTTAGAAGATCCTAAGAAAGTACATACATATATGAATTTAATTTTTTACGTATTACTACTCTCTATAACCCAGCTATAATGGTACTGAAAAAACATATATTCTTTGTTATACAACTCGATTTACCTAAAAATATTTTATGGCTTATATTATAGTATAAACAAGTTTTGTATTTCATAAAATAATAAATTATTATCATTTTTTTATGAATAAAGGAACTGTTTTTTTTTTATTTTGACTTAATTTTTCTTAACATGTTTCAAAAGTTTTACACCATCATTGGTAGAACGATATAAAAAACATCAGTTTATATCGTTCTCAAGATCCAAAACTTTTGAAACATGATAAGAAAAATAGTAATTTTAATTAATAAAAAAATAAAAAACACCTTAAGTTTATCAGAAATTATTAAAATTATCAATGTTTTCGCTTGGTCTTACCAAAAATTTTGATTTAGCATGATACTTGTAAAACATTTCCCTCTGTAAAGAAGGATGTTACAAAATTTGTATGTAAAACTCGTCGAACCTTTCTTTACGTGCACTTGTCGTCAGCTGGACGATCCGGACATTTGTTTTTATTTAATTTTTATTCCACTGTTTTTTTTTAATTAACTGTAATTAATCACTTAAAACAATCCAACACCATCAAAACTTGGAAATATTATTGAAAAATTTATTCAAATTGTCATTGGAACAAATGAAAAATTGATTTTTACACCTGTCAAAATTCTTGCGGGAGATGCCTTTTGGTGGCGATGAGGTTCGCAACCTATCACACCGCGTCTCTCGCGATGGCGAAAAGAGAAGGATGGAGTGCTGCATCGATTAAAGTGTGGCAGTCCATTCTTTCTGTCTGCCCTTTCGGGGAGACGGCGTAATGGTTAGTTAGTCAAAATTCTTTAAAACAGTAGAAACGTATTACGTGTCACAATTAACTATTATAAAGTGCTTCAACAATCAAATTGACCATAACAATTCACATAACAGGAAATATCTCCAAATTTACGGGAGCACCACATGAAAACAAATTTTCAAAATCTCAACCCTTCATCAGGGTATTATAATAAATGATTTATTATAATACCCTGAGGAAGCCTGGATCCGAGCGAAACTAGTTTGCAGCAATTATAATAATCATACTGTGGTTAAATACAAAGTGTTTTTATTATACCTCAAACATTTATGCTGTTTGTAATGTCTTTTGAGTAAATAAATTATTTTACACCTATAAGTTTAAAATGTCTAACCACAAAGTGAGTGCTTCATATTAAAATTCAATATGGGGAGTCTGGTGACGGTCATTCTTTGGACATGACCGAACCAGTCCCTTTGTTCATTTCAAAAACATTTGATTTTTGTATGAAATATATATTTTAATCCAAGAATTAATTGTACCTCAAAAGAGACGAAGATGCAAATTGGAAACAGAATATGGTTGATCAAGGTGTTTACAGGACTTATGACCTGTCATTGGTTGGGTTAAGCGCACGCTTTATGTAATACAACATTCCCCATTCCACCTTTCTTATGATCACCATGTCTGACAAACTTTTTTGGAAGTTGTATAGATTATATATTAATCTCTAATACTACTTTTTACGTGGTAGTTTATGCAATCTACATACTAACGCCATCTATGAAAACTTGTGTTTATTCAGCATTAAGCAGAATATCTTTTTAACACAATGTGAAAGGCAACCGCCATTAGCGCATTCTTAGAAACCGCCTGGAGATGTCACTCCTATCTATATGCCAAACTTGGACCAGTTATGTTTTTTCACAACATTTTTTGAATGTATACAAATACTTGTACACGAATACTGGATTTCACCCATTGCGGGTTTTCAATATATTTTATAATATAGTTCAATGTTTAATTATTGACTTAAGTTTATAAGTAAGAAAAGTAATTACCACTCTCTCCTGCAGTATGATACGCCCATAGGAACCCGCATCCCTAAAAGTTTAGGGGTGGAGGCGAAACTACCCAAAGTAGGCCCTGTTATACGGCAAGTAGGTAAGGGAAAACCAGCACTCGCTGATTCTGGCAAAAACCTTTTCAAAGCGGGTCAAACACCAATCCGTTAATTAATCTTTTATTGAGGATTTGTAGGGCCTGCGCAATATTCGACAATTCTTAGGCAAGATGAGTTAACTTCACCTGGTGTGAGGGATGAAATATTATTATCTTTAATTGCAGTTTACCCTATTTAATTATTTTGTCAGAGTTTAGTATTTTACCCTGCCACTAAATATTTTTTTTTTATCCTCCACTTTATTACAAGTCATTTATACACTTCCCCATCTTACTATGTCCTCAACACCACAGACAAACCTTATCGTTTCATTTCTGATCCGATCTCTGAGAGTTTTGCCTGCAATGAAGCTTAGAGTTCACATTTCTGCTACTCTAAGAAGGTTCTTAATTCTACTGGTATTGGCTCTGACCTCTATTCCACACGTCATGATGTGGCGGACGCATGCCTTGTATATATTGACTTAACTTTATTAGAAATAACTCCATATCATTTAACTGTTAAAATTCGTATACTGCAGAAGGAATATTTTTGCCCCGAAACATGTTTAAAATGATGACTGCAACATGGATAAAATTAAAAAAGGATCCCTGAGATGGTTTGGACATATGGAACGAATGGATGAGAGTAGAATGGTTAAAAAGTTGTACACAAGCAGCGTGAGTAGAAAAAGAAGCCGAGGACGACCGAGGAAAACATGGCATGACCAAATTAATCAATCACTAAAAGGCGGCCACATTCGATGTCGGAATAATCGACGTGCGGGCATGGTAGAGGAAGCACGAGAGGTATGCCAGAACAGAGCATTGTGGCGATCCATCCCCTCTGCCTAGTTATGGTTAGTTAGTTAGTTAGTTTTTTCAAGAAAAAATATATACGAGTAACTTACTTATACAGCTAGTGTCGTCTACTGCTGGGCATAGATATTATATTTAATCAAATTATTTTACAACAGTATATAATCACATTCATAAAATGAACGATTCTATTATCCCGAGATATATGCCAGGACAGAGCATCGTGGCGATCCATCCTCTCTGCCTACCCCTCCGGGGAAATGGCGTGATGGTTAGTTAGTTGGTTTATTCGAAGTTAATAATTTAATTAATTATAACATTATAACAAATAGACTGAGATGGACCGGTCACGAGCAGAGGATGCCGTCATCGCGAACCCCAAAAAGATTACTGGAGTGGCACCCAGGTGGTAGAAGACCAATTCGACGACAATGGCTGCGATGGGAGGATGAAGTTGGGAGAGATGGAGCAAGATTGTTAAGAGTGTCAGATTGGAGGGTCGAAGCGGAGGACAGGAGGAGTTGGAGGCGAAGAATACTGGAGGCTAAGGCTCGATATGGGCTGTAGGGCCATCGAAGAAAAAAAAAAAGATAATTATAACATGTCGAGAAAAATAAACAAAAAATCGAATTTCACAGTGTTTATGCCTTAAGTTTCTTTCAAATTTAAAATTACTTTTACGTTTTTACACCATTTCATTTTTTTTTATCCAATAATTGATTTCGCTCCTGCCGGAGCTTCGTCAAGGTAACAAAAACAGGCTTACAATTATAACATAATTATTTAATCGAAATTGGAGAGTTTTGTAATATGGAACACAATTAGGAATAATTGGAAACTAATAATCTCCGGGTTGAAACTAGAAACGTGCTTGTAAACATGCCTATTGTTAAAGTTTAACGAATTTCTTGGTTTTTACAAGCGATCAAAATTAAATAACATTACGCCACATGTTAACCTCCCTTCTTATTTCAACTTCAGAGGCGCCTTAAGGCGGCGTACCAACCTCCCTCAATCAAATAATATCTTCGATCTTAATTTAAACGGTGATTATTGGAGTAAACAGAGGAGTCGATTCTGGAGGGACCACCCAGCGTGGATTCCCAAGATCATGATGCACGAGACTCCATAGAGCTGTCGACCACCAGGGTGACCACTAAATAAATTGAGAGAAACCTGAACGTCTTCATCACATGGCGACGGCTGACACTGTACGAACCAAATGTCTGCTGAAGGTCCTGTGATCCATTACTGAAAAAACTCTCGGAGATCGTGTCCATAACGCAAACACAAAAAAATTGTGAAATAGCTAATATCGTTCGGTGGAGTAGATCCATAAGAAGATACTGGTGGGACCATGTAACCAGAATAAAAAGTGACAGACTCGCATATACAGTTGCTTACGAAATCCCCTCCGGACACCATACACCTAAAAGACCACCTTATACGTGAAGGGACAGCTGGACCTCATCATCCCAGGAGACATGAAATCTGTGTCACAGAATATCAGATCTATTAAAAGAAGAAGAAGACTTTTTGAGACTATTAAGCATCCCTGACACAATTAATAATATTGATAATATTGATCACTTTATTAACTCAACAGACATTACAAACAATATAGATGTAGCGCTGGGCGGTAGTGTCGGTCAGCTGAAGCGAAGACTCGCCAGAAGCTACGTGACGTAGTGAGTGGCTTCGTCGATCGGCGGGAGAGAGTCAGAGATTCCTCGTGACCTAGACTTGATAACGTAGACTCGTGTCGATTGGAAGTCGTAATAATGACTGACATCTCGGGTGGTTGGTTGTACGACTTTTATATGTTTTGCTCCCTTTGTTCCTACTCTGCCGGACGACCTCTAGTTACTGTGTATGAACCCGGGCCCTGATTCATTATTTTTTGCACGATCCCCTTCGGTCATCGGCTTCGTTAGGCTGTGAATCTATTGTGTCAGGTGTTTTGATTGTCCATTCAATGTATTTCACCATTGTAATATGCTGGTACAGCAGTCTGAGTCCATTGCTTCCACTCGTGTGGTCTCGTGTTTTTGGACTTTGTCCTGCATGTTTTGTCAACCCCACACAGGTAAAAACATCCCTGAATACATTTTTCGAATCAAAGTCACCGGAATTTTATTCCAACGGTAATAATAAGTTAATAGAAAGGTTAAAGAAGGTCATAACAACCGATGGAAATTATACGAGTATAATTGATTAAATAAATACCACAAACCAAAAATGGATAGTTTTATTATATTTAAAAAAAACTCATAACTTTTGCATCAACCCAATATGATCCCACTACTTCATTCGATGTCCACTTCGTAGAGCTTGGAGAAGTGACGCGTACGCTACACGCCAGATATTAGGTACTCATGTATGACGTAGGCTCCCGTCTTATGCCACATTAACAAGTTTCACCTCCAATGTTTTCGGCAACCGAAACTTCAAGGAAACCAAGCCACGACTCGTTGTTTGTGATGAAACTCCCGCGATACGCTTTCAGTTCTCCGTGTCTTATTAAGCCTAACGCTCAAAAGGAAGAAATTCCCGTCTGTTGATCCGTTTTACATTATTACATTTACGAAAAACGCAATTTCAATCGCTGTGGGTTTAATTTTTACAAATTAAATTCATCCCTAATAACGAATATACAAAACTGGTTAAATTATTTCTGTACTTTTGTATGAAGCGCTTCATTTGACTAAAACTTAACTTATAATATAATATAACTAACTAAAACTTATAAGTATAGTGTTAGGCGACAGCCTTCGCATTGTGTTAATAAGGTAGTTTGCTAAATGCCGAAAATCATTCTCCATAGATGGCGTTAGTGGGTCGGTTGTATAGGTTAATTCTTGAAAAAAATTCACAAGTGCAACCAAATCTACATAGATGGCTGACTGAAACTGACACGTGAAGATAAATATGGATTTTGAAGTATATATACATTAGGGTGTCCCTTATATGGGCAAAAAAAATTTTTTTTAGATTATTGAAACGCATACCCCCTAATTATGTTTGATAGTCTACTAGTTACCCAAATACAGAATTTCAACTTCCTACGTTAATTCTAACCCGTGCCGACTTGCCCTCAAAGTTTTAGAAAATAGCCGCTTTAAGTGTCTCTTAAATATAGTTATAGATGATCACTTAAAACCATTTTGTTAGATAAATATTGATGAAAACATGTATTTATATAATGTTTTTCTTATAATTATCAAAAAAGATCCAAATTTACATTTATTTACTTGGATATTTCCTCTTGAAAGTCTCTTTTTTTACAGTCTGGGCAAATTTTTCTATGTTCTGGCACACAACATAATATGAACTGCTTATGTTCTTCATCTGCGGTAGTCAATCCATGATAGTATTTCATTATATTAACAGCTCTTTCAGCTGTGTCATTAACTGCTTTCAAGCTAGTAACCTTATTTTTAGCTTCCACAAACTTCGCGCTATCTTTCTATGATAATACAATTTCTTGAAGGAAACTATCAAGTTTCAGTCGTGAAAAAAAATCTTTACTCTTGACAGAAACAAAATCACTCAAAGATTTTCATAAAACAAGATAACAAATACTTGTAGTACCTATAAATAAAACAAATAAGTGCTAATTTAAATACCAGATTAAACACTACTTACGTACCATATAGAGAGACAGACATCTGTTCCTTTGATGGAATATATATCTTTCCCGAATCACCAAAACTTTCTTTTTGTAAGTTTTCTACAATGTTTCCTTTGGTCTGCTCATCAAAAAGGACAGCTATTTCTTCTGACAAGTACCACAAATGTTGACTGAACTTGTATAAAACCGCTTTGGAAATTGTCAACTTCTTCGTAATCTTTTAAAAAACAAAAATCTTGATTCGGAGCTTTTATCGCCAAACTACATTCAAGCCAAGGCTTCACATAAACTGCCACAATAAATAAACAGACATCTCGTAAAGCTTGTTTGTCCTTAGCGCACATTTTAAACAGGGATTGCAGCAAACGTATTTTTAAGAAGTAAATAGATCTTGCCATCCATCGTGCTTAATGCATTGGGCCAGCAGGTCTGATTTTTATTTTATTTTCATTACCTTCACCCAGAAAAACAATAGCAAGCTCAATGAGTTCGCTATAATCATCTCGTACAATCGATTTTGCGATTCAAACGCACTTTTGAGCATCAGTTCATATATATGATGGCGGCAAGCAAAGAGTAACAAATCTCTTTCTAGTTTTTGCACATAAGCTCCGTTCAAGCATCCTGTATAAGATGCTGTCGTATCACAGCACATTTAAGAGCATCGGCTTGTGCGATATCGAATAAATTATCTAATTCAAGTTGAACGTTCTCTTCGCGGCGCCTATGTAAGTCCTGAATCTTCTTGCTATTTTTTGCAGTTCTCGTCAGACCTGATAAAGATCTACTAACTTCTTAACATAATTAAGAACAGCTCTGGTAGGTGTTCTAGCCTTTTTTTTTCAGAATATATTGCACTCAAGAATGATAAGATTTGGGCCTTTATTAACAGTCAAATTAACTTCACGTATGTTGAAAAATAGAACCGCGAGAACTTGACGATTAGATGGTAGTTTACACCTGTTATTTGGTGGTTTACTTCACCAACCAAGAAAATAGTGTTTTAATTGCTTCTTAGTTCCATTGACATTTTCGAAATATAAAACAATCCGTGCTACTACCCGACAAGCCTAGACTAAACGATAATAACAACGACAGCGCGCCGCTCCTGTGACGCAATTTGTATGAGACATCTTTGCGCGCAAGTCGGCACGGGTTGCACTGTTCCGAATAAGGAAAAAAAATGTTTTCGGATGTTTTAGGCCCAAATGAATAAAATAATAGCCTATGCATTATAAAATTAAAACTTTGAAAAATAAGGGACACCCTAATATACATCTTCCAAAAATTTGTCATGCATGATCACAATAACAAAAGGTGGAATGGGGAATGTTGTAATTATATAAAGCGTGCGCTTAACCCAACCAATGACAGGTCATAAGTCCTGTAAACACCTTGATCATCCATGTTCAGTTTCCAGTTTACGTCTTCGTCTCTATTGAGATACAATTAAAAATTTAAAACTTATAAGTATAAAATTATATAGCACTTTGTATTTAACCACGGTATGCGGTTAAACATACTGTGGTTAAATACAAAGTAATATACTTAGGAAATTGAAAATAACTTGGATAAGTAACGAGTTCTGTTCCCATTCTATTCCCAGAATGGCGCTAGTGTAGATTGAACTAAAAAAATGTGAAGTGCAGCGCAGCATTCTAGCATATATACATCTTCCAAAAATTTAATTTAACCAATCAAATATAATAAAATTCAATTGGCAATGCCTTAGCAAAAAAAATTACTAGTATAAAATTTAATAATACATCCAAAAAACAATAAATATGATGAAAATCAAATGATTTTACTAAAATTGCTTGATGTAAATTAATTTCAAATAATAATTCAATAAAACAATGTTTTTTAAGTACGGTTTCCACTTATGTCTTTATGTCTTCATTAATACGAATGAAAACGTCTGTTTTCTATAAGTTTTATTATATTTTAAGTGACTGACATGTTTCGTCTATCTAAACCACTATCAAATGTTTACATTTGATAATACCTTAGACAGGCGAAACATGCCATTCACATAAAATATAATAAAAGTTATTGAACGCTAAGGCATTGACACTGTAGAATTCCATAGTAATATACTTAGGAAATTGAAAAACGCGTAGTCTTTCACATTGCATTAATAACGGTTTCTGCTTAATTCTTACACCTAATCTTAATAGATGGCGCTAGTGTAGATTGAACAAAAATATGTGAAGTGTTACTCAACATAGTAGCATATATACATCTTTCAAAAAAATTGTCAGTCGTGGTGGTCATAAGAAGGGTGGAATGGGTAATGTTGTTAAACATAAAGCGATCGCTTAACCCAACCAATGACAAGCCATAAGTCCTGTAAGCGCCTCGACCACCATATTCTGTTCCCAGAAAACAATTTACATATTCGTCTTTATTGAAATACAATTGATCCCTATAAAAGAAAATTACTTTGTTTAATCCACAATATATTTAAAAATATTTTAAAAAAACACGGCATGTTTTGGAGGATACTTCAGGTATAAAAATATAATAAAAACTTAACAAAAACAAGTATAATAATTATTTTTTTATCAGTAAGAACTAATAAATAATATTAAATTATAATAATACATGATGATAATATAAAACAATAAAAAAAAAATTGTTTTGAAAAAACCTACATTTGCAAAGACATAATTTATATAGAAATTAATAATTGATTATTCTTCATTTGATTGGGAATGGGAGCTTGAGAGTTTAAATAATGTTAATGCCACATTGTTAATGCCTTAGCGTTCAATAAGTTAATTATGTATTATTATTTTATATCTATATGTCTAAAATGTCTAACCAAAAAGTGAGTTCTTCATATGAACATTGAAATAACTTCAATCACACCTGAGTGTTGACTCCTGAAATATCTATACAATACAAGTTTCAGTATTAACTCAGTTTATTGTAGATATACTCGAATACGAAATTATAAAGCCTGTGATCTTCTATTTCTTCTATCTTCGTTTCCTCATTACTGGGGTTTCCTCATTACATCCATGGAGCTGCCCGTGGCTAAAACAAAACGCCTCCAATGCACTATATAAAACGTACATTTTCATTAGTATTAATCAATATACTCGTATATGCAGTTTACATCACTGTTAAAGAAACAATGTTAAATGTGTTTTAATTAAATATATATTTTCGTTCCTTGTATTGAAAATAGAATTTTAAAAATACTGCAAAAAGCACATTAAGTACCCAATCTGCCGTATCATAAAACTTCTAGAAAACGTACGTTTTCATTCGTATTCAAGAAACAATATTAAATGCGTTTTAGTTAAATACATTTCCGTTCCTTGTATTGTTAATAGGTTCTGCAGGTATGCATAAATATCCGAGTATTTCAGTTGATACCGCAAAAAGCACATTAAGTGCCCAAACTGCCGTATCATACAGAATTCGTGTTTGTTATCATATCGCCATTAGACCGCCCTGACTTACGCCCTCTGCCCCCACTCCCACCTCCCCCACCCCCACCATTTAACCTGTTCACGTGTTTGAACAAAGGCTGAGTCAACATATTACTCTGGACTAGTTCCATTACAAAGACAAATATGAAGATTTTTTTGTTTGTCCCCAGTTGTTAAGTAAGTGGCTAGAGAATTGTGAATGTGGGAAGCTGAACTGGTGTTGTCTCATAGGCTCCTGGTAGTTATATTATCTAATCTGAAATTAATTACATTTATATCTAATCAAATGTTTTTTTTATATAAATAAAATACATATAAAAACTTTCGTATGAAGCACTTAATTTGTGATGTGATATTATTAAATATAATAAGAATTTTTATTTATTCTGATTTTGAAAATTTGGTTTGGTCAATGTGGTGCTCCCGTAAATTTTGAGATGTTTCGTGTATAAGTGAAATGTTTACTGCCGCACTTGTGACACATAATACGTTATTACTGTTTTGATGTTAAAATTATATAATTTCGTTTATATATAATAAACAATTTTGACAGGTGTAAAAATATTTTTTTCATTTGTTTCAATGACAATTTGAATAATTTCTTCAATAATATTTTTAAGATCTTGCTGGTGTTGGATTGTTTTAAGTGCCTGATTAAAGTTAATATAAAAAAAACGTGGATACGTGGAATATAAATTAAATAAACAAAAAAGTCCGGAGCGTCCAGCGGCTAACAAGTGCACCATCTAGAAGAACATTACCTATGTGTTAAATTATTTTTATTTTGTTATTTTATTTTATATCATTGTATTTTCTATTATTAGTTTTAGATTTATTTTATGGACGTTAGACGATCAGGAGATGCCTATTGGTGGCGATGAGGTTCGCAACTCTTCAAACCGCGTCTCTCGCGGGGGTGAAAAGAGAAGGATGGAATCACGTTTGAAAATTGGGTTTGGTCAATGTGGTTCTCCCGTAAATTTTGGGATGTTTCGTGTATAAGTGAGTTGTTTTGGTCAATTTGTTTGTTGCCGCACTTTTTAATAGTGACACGGTTAAAGTGTTTTTACTGTTTAAAAACTCGGTTAAAGTGTCGTCCATTTGTCCACATGTCATCATAGATCAGTCCATTTTTTCTGCCTACCCTTTAGGGGAGACGGCGTGATGGTAAGTTAGTTAGTTAGTTAGTGTAATAATTATTATTATTATTATTATTTTGTTGAAAAAACTCCTTATATCATTACAGCGCAAGCCAAATCGATGTAAAGGGTGAAATAAAAGAATATCAAAGAAAATATACATAGAACCATATGAATAGGAAAAGCCAGTTATCTGCTTTCTGCCTTTATCATAAGGGCATTTACGAATTCGCCATAATTGCATCCAAAGAGGTCTATCTCTTTTGCAACCTCATTTAAGAGACGAATCGCCTTCAATACAGGAGAACTTCGAAGGGCCTCTGTGCGGCAATTTGGGGCATAAAATAATATATGCCCCCTTGCTCTGCTATAACTATGGGGAACGTACAGATTTAGCTCTCTCAGCACTCCTGGATTGAAAACACCTCCGGATAACAGTTTAAAAAAATGCTTTCCCAGAAAGATCATTCTACGAGCTTCAAGAGTGTTGAAACCCAACACTCCTGAGAGAAACAGTGAGGGGTACATAAAAGGATAACAGTTATACTCCCTTAGGTATAAATACCTTAAAAATCGTTTCTGGATCCTTTCCAGCTCCAAGATGACTGTTCTTTCTCTGGGGTCCCAAATGATAGAGCAGTACTCCAAGTTACTGCGAACCAGCGCTTCATACAGTCGACGGATCGCCGTTGTGTTTGAAAAAGATCTTGCGTTCCGTAAAACAAAACCAAGCATTTTGTTGGCTCGCATGATAATGTTAGATAGATGTATTTTAAATGTGAAGTTGGACTCAAACGTGATACCCAGATCCTTAATATGATCAACACGCTGTAAATAGGTATTGTTCATCTGGTATGGGAATAATTGAGTATTTCCAGATCGAGTATATGTAATTACAGAGCACTTTGGTATACTAAATGGCAAGTTGTTGTCATCCGACCACTTTAACAACCTATTAATATCATTTTGTAGGAGAAATGAATCATTAGGATTTTCTATAGCTCTAAATAGCTTCAGATCGTCGGCAAAAAGAAGATAATTAGATGATTCAATGTAATTATCAATGTCATTGATATACAGAAGAAACAAAAGCGGCCCCAAATTTGAACCCTGGGGGATTCCTGAATTTACTATGAAACTATCTGAATTATGATGATTATACACTACATATTGTTTTCGATTAGATAGGTAGGATGCCATTAATCCCAGAAGATTGTAGGCAAATCCATAATTGTTAAGTTTTTTTAATAAAATGGCGTGATCGACCTTATCGAATGCCTGCATGCAATATGCAATAATACACCTTTTGAGAAAATAAACTGATTTGATTTAGTGAATTTTTAAAAGCATACATTGATATTATTTTCATAATCGTTAATTGGTTAGTTTGTAAAAAAGGTTATTCGATAGAACGGTTTCAAGTCGTTTCTAATCAAATTTCCATAAAGCACAATCAATAAGTAAACTTTCGACTTGAACTTTTGATAATTCGTCTTTAAACTCACCTCCCGAAATATTTGGCGTCGAGTACTGGCATTTTGTATTAAGCCGTTGAACAAATCTTCGCTTGATTCCCACTCGGTCCAAACAATACAGAAACTTTCGCGGGCTTTCGTGAAAATCGGCATTCCTGAAATTCCCCGTTGAAAATGATTTTATTGTGTTTAGCCCGAAATTTAAATCAGACCCTTGTTTTCTCTTCTATTATAACGAAAATATTTTAATAATTTAACCAATTTTGCAATTTCTTGCTATCCCTGAGATATTTGAATATTTTTTAAATGTGAGGAATGGGATACTTGAAAAGTAGTATAAGAATCTGCGTTTCTAACTTCATGAGAATACCTTGGTAAATCTCCATATTTTATATTGAGTTATACATAGTGAAGAGGAAACAAGGTTTATTCCTTGTTTTTTTTTTCAATAATATTCTTCTTCTTCTTCTTCCTTGATGTAAATGATAAGTACAAAAACATAAAATTACTTTTTTTTTAATTACACATAAATCGCAGCGTGATATTAAAAGGTTGGCAATCAACTCGAAAGTGATGACGTATATGAATTTTAAAATGTGAATTATTTCGTCGGTATTATATAATAGTTATTCTTCTTCTTCCTTGTTGTAGACCTAGTAGTTTTGCTCCTCCTGTGAGGTAGATTCTCAGCTGTCATTCCATATTTTAGGGGGTCTTCCACAAGGACAAGTCCAAGGAGGCAGATTATGCAACGCAATACAGAGGAGTCTGGTGGTGTCCATTCTTCGAATATGTCCATACTAGTCCTTTTTTCGCTGTCTGCTCCATCATACAATATCCTCAACCTATAATATCCTCAACATATCTCTCTTATTCTGGTGTTCCTCACGTGATCTCTCAGTGTCTTGCCTGCTATCGTTCTCAGTGTCTTTATCTCGGAAGTCCTCAAAACTTGTTTGGTCCTTACTGTGTCTGCCCTTTCTTCGACGCCATATGTTATTATTGGTCTTACCCATGCTTTATAGATTCTCATCTTACTTTTAATGGCCATGTCATTGTTTTTCCATATTGTGTCTCCTCTATAAGTTTGTATTGTTTGTATTTGTACTATGCATACGGCGACCTTCGTGGCCGAGTGGTAAGTGCTTTGACTGCCACACCGAAGGTCCCGGATTCGATTCCCGGCGATAGCAGTATGATTGTAACTGGACGCTGTGCTACTTGCAGACAACGAACATGAACTACAAGCCCTGGTGTCTAGTATGTATGAGGTATGCAAGCGATACGATTTGATGATGAATGTGAATAAGTCCAAGGTAATGATTTTCGAAAAAGAAGAAAACATGACAGTCTGTAACATTAGTGTGAATGGTGAAAATATGGAACAAGGGAATAAATTTGTTTATTTAGGAAGTATGTTTACAAAAGATGGGATAGTGGTAAAGGTATTGAAAGAAGGCTTGGGGCAGGCAACAGAGTAAATGGTGCACATAAAGTTGTCATCGCAAACAAAAGCTTATCCAAAAAAGCTAAGATTGCAGTGTATTATAGTGTTCTTGTGGCGACCCTTATATATGGATGAGAAGCATGGAACTGGCAAAAAAATGATGAAATTAGAATAAATGCAGTAGAAATGAGATCTCCAAGATGAATGTGTGGTAAATCTGTATATGATAGAGTGTCAAATGCAAGTATAAGAAGTGATTGCTGTGCGAATGAAAGTGTTATCAAAATAATGAAAGGGTCGTTAAGGTAGTTTGGACACATGGAAAGAATGAGTGAAGAGAGAATGGTAAAGAAAGTATTTTTAAACAAGTGAACGAAGCTAGAAATGGAGGAAGCCCAAGGAGAACGTGGCACGATCAAATAAATTAAATATTGAATGTCGGCCACGTGAGGAATCAAAATTATGAAAGGATTGCTGCCTTGGTTCGGACATATAGAGCGCATGGGTGTAGAAAAAATGGTAAAAAAAGTATACGTTAACGATGTAAATGGAGTAAGGGGTCGAGGTAGACCGAGGAAAACATGACATGACCAAATTAATCAAATTTTAATGATTGGTCATGTTAGAAGTCGGAGGAATCGACGTGCGTGTGTGACTCGATGTATGAATGTGGAGGAATCTAGAGAGGTATGTCAGGATAGAGTAGTGTGCCGGTCCATTCTCTCTGCCTACCCTTGCGGAGAAACGGTGTAGTGGTTTGTTGTTAGTGATTAAACATCCTTTAAAAATTTATACACTGAAATTAAATCCAATTTTTTTTATAATAGGGAACATATATAGATGATTGAAGATGGAGCCAGAATGTTCTGAATGGAGGCCAAAGTGTCGAAAGAAAGCTCACCAAGAGGATCGATGATATGATGCGGACGGAGGGAAGGGCCTGGGGAACACTGGCGATAGACTGTGAGGGATGATGTAGGGGTAGAGAGGATTGACATCCAGCAGTGGATGGAGACAGGGTGACGATATAAAAAAAATTACCACGTTTTCAAATAAATATAATTATATTAATAAAATAATCCCATTTTCTCAATGTCAAGCAAAATACAAAAATGAGTTAAATATTAAGTTTGATAGAGAAAATTTATTACAATCTGGTTTGAAACAAATCCGGCATCAAAACATACATTTTCAACTTTTTAAAATCAGATTTGAAACAAACCCGGTAGTGTCAAACAAAATTTTAGAACAAAAGCGGCAGTTACTAAATGAACCAATCAGAATGCGAGAAATGGCATATTTCAAGATGGCGTCCCATACAAATATCGTTCGTATGAAAAGGTGTTTATAACAAACATGGCAATGTCATGCTGCATCCAAAACAAAACCGGCAGTGTCAGAAAATTTGTAACAAAAACGGCAATGTCAATTATAAAATAGCAGATATCTTGAAATGGGTATAAATAAAATTTACTCTAATTATTCCTGCACTTTCAATGTTTTAATATTTAAAAATCCTGGTAGACTACAAGCAAGATGGTCTGATGACATCAAGATAGAAGCAGGAGGTCAATTGCAAGCGGCGAGAGATAGAGAGTTGAAAAAGTATAAATCAAATCAAATCAAATCAGTTTATTTACTCAAAAGACATTACAAACAGCATCAATGTTTAAGGCATCTATTGAGTACGGGTATTTATAACCAGGAACGCATTAGTGATGGTTTGACATTAGGAAGACAAGATACTTACCAAAGTCAATAGTATTTGTCCCCTAAACGTACTTTCACTAACATGAAAGACGTCGATCTCCGAGGAGACCGCGTTCAGCAGACTAATTGCTCTTCCCACCGGTGTCACCAGAGTGAAAGAGAAAGAAAGAGAGGCCTACGTCCAGAACTGAGCGACTAAAGGTTGATGATGATGATAATGATGATATATAATAATAATTGTAACGTTGGCATTACAAAACATTTTTATTAATTTTTCGCCTTTTAATCTAGATATTTTTTTGTTCAAACCCAACGTTAGAAACCTCCCAGGATACTTTTTGCATTATTTCGTTGAATAATTCCCCGAGAGACGGGAATATTATAATTTGGGTACCAGGGCAGCACGATCCGGGGGATGAGCGATGTCATTGTTTCACGCCGAACTGTAGCACAACGAAAGAAATTCATCATCTCGAATCAAGTGCTGACAATGGGTAGGCCGTGTACCTCCGCCATTGTTCTGCGCTCCTGGTACGAAAATTTATTACAAATGATAAGACGTCCTACGCAGAGTTGTGCTAATGAGCCAAGCGGAGCCGCGACCTCTGTTTAATCATTCGTTGATACGATAAAACGGAGAAAAC
Source organism: Lepidostoma basale (assembly GCA_022606425.2). Taxonomy (NCBI): domain Eukaryota; kingdom Metazoa; phylum Arthropoda; class Insecta; order Trichoptera; family Lepidostomatidae; genus Lepidostoma; species Lepidostoma basale. Next base: position 103,499 of record JAHDVF020000259.1, on the reverse strand, counting down.
TATCTCTGAGCGGATAAATTGCAAGATTTCTGACTCTTAGCCGGGGAGAGTAATTAATTGCGTGCATACAATAAAATACGAGCACTAATTCTCAGGGGCGTCCATACGTCAATAAAACATTAATATTAATGATTTTCGAGTACATTTTGGTTTTGACTTATGGGATGAAGACTATGACCCTCACCAAGAGAAATGTAGAAAGATTAAGAGTCACGCAGCGTTCCATGGAAAGACATATGCTCGGCGTCAGTCTCCGAGATAAAATCAGAAATGAGGAGATTAGACGCCGAAAAAAAATAACGGACATCATGGAACGACTAGCGAGACTGAAGTGGCAATGGGCGGGTCATGTGGCGAGACAAAGTGAGGATAGATGGACCCAGAAAATAATAAGGTGGAGACCATGGGAAAATAGGAGAAGCGTCGGGAGGCCGCAAAAAAGGTGGGCCGACGACATTGCTGCCGTGGGGGGGGGGGGAATGTGGCTGCAGCTGGCAGAAAACAGAGACGAGTGGAAAGGAAGGTAAGAGGCAGCCAGCAGTGGACCGATGAAGGCTGACGAAGAAGAAGATTATTGCTTTATTCTATATTCGCCATTATATTTGTGTTGAGAATTCATTGAACAATGTATATTAATTTGTAAACATGTACTTTTACTGTACGGCTGCGAGACTTGGTGCCTGGGCAAAAGAGAACGCAATAGGCTGGAAGCATTTGAAATGTGGACCTACCGCCCATATTTCATGGAGGGACCACATTACAAATTTGGAGGTTCTCAGCAGAGTTGAAGAGAATAGGCACATGTTAAACACCATATATTGGTCATGTGTTGCGACACGAATGTTTCCTGCATGGTGTATTGGAGGGAATGGTCGACGGATCGATTGGCAGAGGACGACCTCGCTAAGAGTATCTAGACCAGATTTGCCGAGATATGGGCTGCACCTCTTATGCGGAGTTTAAGGGAGTTGCCGAGGACCGAGCGGAGTGGAAGAGGAGATGCGTCGCCTTGCTGCAGACCAATCTTTAGATTGAGACCGGAGAAGAAATAATATTAACTTTAATCAAAATTAAAATGCGGAATTCGTAATAAAAATTAAAGTGCGGACGAATTAAAAGTCTTGGTGTCGAGAATGTATGAGGTATGCAAGTCAAATGATTTAATGATGAATGTAGGAAAGTCAAAGGGTGTTAGTTTTTGTAAGGGAAAAGCAAATGACAGTTTGTAACATAAGTGTAAATAAAGAGAACTTGGAGCAGGTGAGTGAGTTTGTGAATTTAGGTAGCAAGTTCACAGCGGATGGCCAAACGGATAGTGTCGTTGAAAGAAGGGTTGGTGCGAGTAACAAAGTGAATGGAGCTTTAAAAATAGTTATTTGAAACAATCATTTATCAATGAAAGGAAAATTGGCCGTTCACAATGGAGTTCTGGTCCCAAACTTGATGTATGGAAGCGAAGCATGGAAAAATGAGAGCAAATTAAATGCGGTAGAGATGAGGTCCCTAAGACGTATATGTGGTAGAACGATATACGTCAGAATCTCAAATACTGATATTAGAAAGAAATGTAAAGCGATAGAAGGTATTATGAATAAAATTATGAAAATATCGCTGCCGATGTTCGGACATATGGAGCGCATGGGTGAAGAAATAATGGTTAAAAAGGATACGTTAACGATGTAAATGGAGTACGGAGTCGAGATAGACCGAGGAAAACATGGCATGACCAAATTAATCAAATTTTATATCTGGGGGTCCGTACGGAACACTTTGGGAACCACTGATGTAGAGTTTTAAAAATTGTAATAGTTAGCAAAAAAGTTTTAATCTCGGATATATCACCGTGGTTATACCCATATATAAATAGTGGTTTCGAAGATTACTGAAGTCTCCATCTTCAAGGTGATTATTATCATTGATCATTAATCATCCTGAGAGCGGTGACTTAACGTCAAATGCAGCAGAAACCACGTGACACGGAAATACTTGAATCCGAGAATTTGCGAATAAAATCTCTTTTGAGACGTATTTAGCTAAAACACAAACGGTATAAACAACCAGACAAAGCGCTGTAATCATCTTGGATGCTGTGATTACAATCAGAACAAATCTGTAGAGTTATTATACATTTTTTCCGCGCATTAATTATCACAAATGTCAAAAATGTAAAAAAAAAAACCCTTTCGCTTGGAACTTTACGAATTTATGATAAGGAAAGAATTCCCAAACAATGGCAAGAAAAGTAAATATTATGGAATTATTGCCTTTTTTATCTTTAAAAACAACGTTAAATTTTCCTCTAGGCGAGAAGCTTGGAATCGGTAGTAAAAAATTAAAAAGAAAAGTATTTAACGAGAAGGAAATTGTTAAAAGTATGAAAGTAATCTGTGTAGAAGATCAGAGGGAACAAAGGAGAAATATACGTTACTCCATCAGCCCAATAGCCATTATAAAAACTGAATAAAATAAGCGTTAGAGTAAGAGAAAATTAAAATTATGCTTTGAATGCCGTAAAGGTAACTTAATTATTCAGTTCCACAAAGAAAAATATTTTGTATATACGCAAAAGGTTAAATAATTTAGATTTTTTTAACTATCAATCGCCTAAAAATTAAAATACAATATTTCAAAACGTGTATTAATAAATAAATTATTTTAAAATAAAAGTGTTTTAATATTTTTGAAAAAAAAAGCACAGTTATTTCTCAAATTACATTATTAATTATAGATAAAAATTTATCAAATGATTTTACTGAAATCTCTTGATGGAAGATCACGTTAAATAAAAATTAAAACTAACTAACTAACTAACCATCACGAAGGAGTAGGCAGAAAGAATGCACTGCCACACTTTTCTTTCCTGACATATTTCTCTCGCTTCCTCAACATTCATACATCGTGTCATGCACGCGCGTCGATTTCTCTGCCTCCTCACATGGCCGACATTCAATATTTGATTTATTTGATCGTGCCACGTTTTCCTCGGTCTTCCTCTATTTCTGTTTCCATTTACATCGTTAACATATATAATTTTTTTACCATTTTTTCTTCATTCATTCTTTCCATATGTCCAAATAATAAATAAATAAAACGATTACCAATCTGTCGATGCCAGCGAGCCTGGCGAAACCGGTAGCTGTCGAAATAAAGACAAAAGTTGAAGTAGTTAAAAAAACATCGTTTTATTTAATTATTAGTTACAAATTTCTTGTGTTTTAAGATTTATTTATTAAACGACTAAGAGATCTCATCTTTACCGCATTTATTCTGATCTCTTCCTTTTTCTGCCAATTCCATAAAACAATCGTTAAAAAATGCCTCATATTAGATTAAAAAAAAGTAATCATGTTAAAGAGTTGTTTATATACATTAGTACGTTGTATATTTCGTCCAAGACTTTAAATAATTTTTTCCTTCAGAAAATTGATTTTTCTCGTGTCAAGTAGGAAGGCAATTCTCCTACAGTTTCCAAAGTGCCTTCATAAAAAATAATAGATTCTTCCGAGCGACCTGACATAAACTTAGAAAGCGCAAAAATTTCGTTCAAGTTTATAACTAAATAATAACTTATCAAAGGCGAAAGTGGATTCGTATAAAAGACACTAGATTTTTTCAGGATTCTCGTGAGATTTAATAGGTGGAAATTTTGGGGAGCTTTATTCCAAGAAACGTACTTGCATCTAAAATTTATGGGGAAGAAGGAACTAAATGAATGGGAAAAGGGGGAGGAAGGAGGTTTAATTTCTTAGAAGTAATTAGTTTAGATTTTAAATGTTCTATTCATTCTAAGGTATTCTTCACTTTTTAAAACGATACTATATTATTGGTTCTGATTTTGAAAATTTGGTAAGGTTAATGTGGTGCTCCCACAAATTTGGAGATATTTCGTGTATAAGTGAATTGTTTTGGTCAATTTGATTGTTGTCGCACTTTATAATAGTTAATTGTGATACGTAATAAGTTTGTACTGTTTGATGTTAACATTGTACAAGTTTTTTCGTTTATATATAGAATTTTGACAGGTGTAAATTTTTCATTTGTTCCAATGACAATTAGAATAATTTCTTCAATATTATTTTAATGTTCTTACTGGTGTTGGTTTGTTTTAAGTGCCTTACTACTGCTAATTAAAAAAAAACGGTGATACGTGGAGCATAAATTAAATAGACAATATGTGCACCATCTAAAAAGAACATTTCGTATTTTATATTATTTGTTTTAGATTTATTTTGTGGATGTTGGACGATCGAAGTGAGCGCGGGAGATGCCTATTGGTGGTGATGGGGTTCGCAACCCATCACATTGGAGCTATTTTCCATATCGCTCAAAGTATTCATTATCAGTCAATTAATGAACCTTAAAAATAAAAAAATTAACAAACCATTACGCCGTTTCCCCACAGGGGTAGGCAGATAAAATGGACCGCCACACTACTATATCCTGACATACCTCTCTAGATTCCTCCACATTCATACAGCGAGTCATACAAGCACGTCGATTCTTCCGGCTTCTGACATGACCAATCTTTAAATTTGATTAATTTAGTCATGCCATGTTTCCCTCGGTCTGCCTCGACTCCGTACTCCATTTAAATCGTTAACGTATACTTTTTTAACCATTCTTTCTTTCTTAAAAACTTTATGATATTGTATTAATAAAATGATATGGTATTATATAATATAAAAACTTATTTTTATTGTTGGGGAGTCCTAGGCATTGTTTAAGTTATTTGACTTCTAAATATTTGTTTTAAATTTAAAACAAAATTAATAAAATAGTTTCAGCGTAAATTTTGAAATTTAACAACTTTTGTTCAATTTTTACCCCCTTTGGGGCACGTGTTATTATTAAATAAAAATTACAAAAAAATACTAGTTACTTACTACCCCTAAAGAAAAAGAAGTAGGATGTGAGACTTCATCATCATCAGCCGTCTATCATCCACTGCTGAATGTAGGCCTCTCCCAAAGCCCTCCACCGCCCCCTATCCATTGCCGCTCCCATCCATCCATGTCCAGCAATCCTCTTCAGATCGTCGGTCCAGCGGGCAGGGGGACGTCCAACTCTACGGAATCCTGTACGCGGTCTCCACTCCAGAACCCGTCTTCCCCATGTGAGACTTATAAAATCATAATTTTTTTTTTTTTGGGTAAACCCTAATCATAGAGTGAAATAGAGTGAAATCATAGAGTGAGATCATAGAGTGAAATCAATCAATATATATCAATCATCAATCAATAGAGTGAAATCATAGAGTGAAATGAAAATATAAGAGGTGAATGTGGTGTGAATGAAAGTGTTGTTTGGACACATGGAAAGAATGAATGAAGAAAGAATGGTAAAAAAGTATAGGTTTACGATGTTAATGGAACTATGTATAGAGGAAGAACGAGGAACACGTGACATAATCAAATAAATCAGATATTGATTGTCGGCCACGTGAGGAGTCAGAGAAATCGAAGAGCGTGCATGACACAATTTATAAATATTGAGGAAGCGATAGAAGTATGTGAGGAGAGAAAAGTAAGGCAGGTAGTTCTGTTTACCCCTTCGGGGAGACGGCGTGATGGTTAGTTTGTTAGTTTTTTTTTATAATAAAGCATCCATCAAACTATCCACAATCCATAATTTAATTTAAATAATGTTAAATAACAAATTTAACATTGAGTATTGAGGAAAACGTAGGTTTCATGAGGTTGGGGGTGTCACCCTAAAAAAGTTTTTTAAAGCTTTTAAATTTTGAATGATGAATGTGAATAAGTCCAAGGTAATAATTTTTGAAAAATAAGAAATCATGAAAGTCTGCAACATTAGCGTGAATGGTGAAAATTTGGAGCAAAAAGATGAGTTCGTGTATTTAGGTAGTATGTTTACAAAAGATGGGCGAGTGGAGAGGGATATTAAAAGAAGGGTTGGGGCAGGCAACAAACTGAATGGTGCACTTATAGATGTCATCTTAAACAAAAACCTATCCAAAAGAGCTAAAATGGCAGTGCACAATGGTGTTCTTTTACTGACCCTTATGTATGGAAGCGAAGCATGGACCTGGCAAAAGAAGGATGAAAGTAGAATAACTGCAGTAGAAATGAGATCACTTAGATGAATGTGTGGATACTCTGTGTACGATAGAGTGTCGAATGCAAATATTAGAAGTGAATGCGGTGCGAATGATGGTGTTATGAACAAAATAGTTAAAGGATCATTAAGATGGTTTAGACATATGGAAAGAATGGATAAAGAAAGAATGGTAAAAAAAGAATATGTTAACGATGTAAATGAAACTATAATAGAAATAAAGGAAGACCGAGAAAAACGTCGCACGGTCAAATAAATCGAATATTGAATGTCGGCCACGTAAAGAGTCAGAGAAATCGACGCGCGTGCATGACACGATGTGTGAATGTTGAGGAATCTAGAGAAATATGTCAGGAATGAAAAATATGTCAGGAATGAAAAGTCTTCCTACCCCTTCGGGGAGACGGCGTGATGGTAAGTTAGTTAGTTAGTTAGTTTAGTATCCATAGACTTATTATCGTGTATATGAATAATCTCAATTAGTGAACGCACATTTAAATAAATCAAAATGCAGAGTGAACTCCCATCCTCGAACACTTCACTTCGAATCGGCTAAAACAATAACAGAGCATATTTTTCGCGGTGAAATCTGCGAACGAGCCCGCTAATGAAAAATATTTCCCGCCATGGAATGGAGCAATTTTCCCGCGCATTTTCGTAATAATTTTCGTGTTCCTAATTCGAAAAATCCGCCGAGTCTGTTATCTGAAACACTCCACAGTATGAGACGAATTCCCATATACAAATAAAAATCTCTTTCGATCGATATTCCACATTCTACCGTTGTGAGTCGCCTATCTGACATTCCATTCAATTCGCTATAGGGATGTTAGGGGGTGCGGATTTCAAGTATTGCGAATACGAAATTAAGAAAATATTCGTCTAAGAGATCTCATTCCTACTGCATTTCTTCTTCTTCTTCTTGTGCCGTGTCAGGTCCCCCCGACGTTGGCGATCACTCCGGCGAAAACCTCCCTGTCCTGCGCTGCCCGAAACAGGTCATCCACCGTCCTCATTCCGGTCCACTCTCTAATGTTGCGCAGCCAGGACATCTGTTCGCCATAGTGATTTCCTGGGAATGATAATCAGAGTGGTTTCCCGTTGCCTTCTCTGATGGGTTTTTCTGTAGGGGTCACCTTCCCTTAGCTGGGGGGGGTCCGGTTTTGTGGCGCCGGACACTCGCCATTCATCCTCTCCCTATCTGCTATGGCTGTTGTTAATGCCAGTGGCCACATTGCCCGGGGCTCGCGGGGCCTTAGAGACCACTCGTGGACGCTAGGGAGTAGGACTATTGGTAGTGTTGCTGATGGAATGCATTTATTCTACTTTAATCTATCTTTCTAATCTAATCTACTGCATTTATTCTACTTTAATCTATCTTTTACCAGTTCCATGCTTCGCTTCCATGCATATATAATACATACATACATAATAAACGCAGTAGAAATTAGATATCTTAGACAAATGTGTGGATACTCCGTGTATGATAGAGTGTCGAATGAAAATATAATAAATGAATGCGGTGCGATTGATGGTGTTATGAACAAAATAATGAAAGGATAATTAAATCAAATCAAAAGGAGTGGCCCTAGGTTTGAACCTTGTTGTACCCCTGAATTTAAAAGAAAAGGTTCCGATTGAAAAATTCCGTATGAGACGAATTGTTTTCTCCCCTCGAGGTAACTAATATAAAACATAATCAACTGAGAAGAGAATCCAATTTGAGATAGCTTGGCTATCAGAATGTCGTGGTTCACAGTATCAAAGGCCTTTGAAAAATCATTATATGAACAGTCAACTTGGTGACCATTATCCATGGCCCTTGTTATTTGTTCTGTGAATTCCATGAGATTAGTTTCAGGAGAAGGCCCCTTCCTGAATCCATGTTGTTCTGTTATAAGATGGTTTGGACACATGGAAAGAATGAATGAAGAAAGAGTGGTAAAAAAAGTATATGTTAACGATGTAAATGGAACTAGAAATAGAGGAAGACCGAGGAAAACGTGGCACGATCAAATAAATCAAATATTGAATGTCGGCCACGTGAGGAGTCAGAGGAATCGACGCGCGTGCATGACGCGATGTATGAATGTTAAGGAATCGAGAGAAATATGTCAGAAAAAAAAGTGCAGCATTTCATTGTTTCTGCCTACGCCTTCGGGGAGACGGCTCACATAAAATGAAATAAAACTTTTAGAAAACAGATGTTTTCATTCGTATTAAATACCCAAATATTTCTATTCAGAATTTATAAAATGCGACCTATCATGACGTTCGCTGTAGAGACGCGGGCCGACACTGTGCGAACCAAGAGACTACTAAGAACATCGGAGATGAAGGTCCTAAGATCAATTACTGGAAAAACTCTCCGAGATCGTGTCCGCAACGCAGACATAAAAAAAACTTGTGAAATAGAGGATATCTTTCAGTGGAGTAGATCCAGAAGAAGATACTGTACTGACCATGTAGCCCGAATGGATGGTGACAGACTTGCATATTCAGCCGCTTATGAAATCCCCCCCGGACACCGCCCACCTGGAAGACCGCCTAAGAGATGGAAGGACAGCTGGACCTCATCATTCGACGAGACATGATTTCTGTGTCACAGATCGTCAGATCTATTAAAAGAAGAACTTGCTGGTTACATAAGCATTAAATATCCTACAAACTGCAGGCGTGTATTCGAAACTATGAGAAATCGTTTTTTTAATCATTTTTCACAACAATTCAATTAAAGTTATAAACGTTCGATCTTTTTTTGGTGCCGTGACAGGTCCCCCCAACGTTGGCGATCACTACAGCAAAGGTGATTCCTGGGAACAGGTGACCAGAGTGATTTCCCGTTGCCTTCTCTGGTGGATTTTTCTGTCGGGGTTACCTTCCCTCAGCTGGTTGGATCTGGTTTGGAGGCGCCAGAAACTCACCTTTCATCCCCTCGTTATCTGCTGTGATCACACGGTTATGAGTGTGATCCCATTGCCCGGGGTTCGCGACAGGGACGCTAACGAGTTGGACTAGTCAGTAATGTTGCCGGTGGAATGCAACTGGGCGTTTCGCAGCATTTTATAGAATAACACCCTCCAGCAAAATGTGACTCGCCACGACCCTACTGACAATTCGAACCCCTTCTTCCCTAACGTTCGATGCCAGTATTATATACATGTGTAGGTGATCCTCATAAGTGGATTTCGACGCTAAACCAGCATATTCCATGATGAAATATATGACACGAATAAACGCCTGACTCAGGACCTGCTTATCAAATCTGATGACTCGAGGGCCCAGATTTATTCGGTTTGGTCACTAGGTCACTAGAGCAGAGCATCGTGTGATGATGAAAGCAAAGCATATAAAAGCGGTACTTCCGAACACCCAATAGAGCAGTCAGTATTGCGATTCCTAACCGACACGAGTCTACGCTACCAAGTCTACGTACGAGAAACCTCCGACCTTCCTACCGAGCTACACAACTGTCTACACTGCTACGTCACGAAACCTTCGACGAATCTTCGCTCCAGTCTGCCGACACCACGGCCTGCGAGCCATCATCCTTTACTGTTCACCCCCGGACTCCGCCCCGCTGCTATCGACATCCAGCCGCGCTCCATCACGAGTACATAATACTGTTTACGTATGATTACTTGTGATCTACAATAAACACTGAAACCTCCACCGTCTTTCAACTCTCACCACAAACCCCCAAACATGTAAACTGAATCGATATAAAAACAAAAAAAAATTAAATCCTACATCGATATAAACTCTAGTATCGGAAGTTATTCGAAACAAGTTTTTGGTTTTCAAATCCGCATAATCAAATAGCGTTACCACACCCCTAATATACAGTATTCGCATTTTCACCACTGGTAACGAATTCTTCTCGAAGCTTCGACCTTCCAGTAATAACAGCGGAATGCAATATTGTACACACTTTTCCGGGAACATACGTGACCTAGAGCCCAGTGGCTGAAATGGGAATACATTCCCTGACCTTTACACACACATATTACGTAGGTACCCTCCTACATGATAACAAAAGAGATTGTGTATTCCTGCAGAGCACTAAACAAATAAAGTGAAGCTGAATAGATAAAAAATCGGTCTACCAATGATGAAATAGGACATAGATTCCCATGCGCCTTTCGTCAGCTTCGCTCATTCATAGGGGGCAGAGAGAGATGGAGAATACGGGGTCCAGCCGTAGGTGCAGATTTTTTTTCCGGAGTGTGATAAAGTCTGAAGAAGACATTCAAGGATAGGACTATAGTCCATTTATATTCACATCAGGTGGCACAGGAGACAGACTTAAATATGTTTAAATAGTCCATTGTTTTGGCCGAAACAATTACTTATTAATTACAATTAATTACAATAATTTTGGAAAAAAAATTGTAATTAAAATATTTAGGTACCTAACTCAATTTCAGCAACAACTTCAAAATATATCAAAGAAATTATTCAAATTGACATAGGAACAAATACACATAAAGATTCGAAAAATTACGAAAATTTGATATTTGATATATTATTGTGACACCTGTCACCTGAAACAGCTGTCGCGTAAAATATAATACAATTGTGATACAAAAACAAAGTTTATTCATTAACAGTTTAAATATGTTTGTTTTTCTTATGCTAGCACTCACGGGAAATGGGCATTATTATCATATACTCGTATAGACAAATGGTAGACATTTGATAACGCCTAAGCATGCCCTGTATGGCGTTCCAGTATCATTTCGAGAAAGCTCAACCTCCAAATATTCAGTAGTAGCGTTAAAAGCGTACTGCTGTTCGAATGTGAGACTTGGAAATCTAACGCGGACGTTATCGGAAAACTCCAGGTGTTTATAAATAGGTGCGTTCGCTCAATATTCAAGATCTATTGACCCCAAACAGTGTCAAATGGCGTTATTTAGACCATGGCAGGTGGAAAGCCAATTAGAGCACAAGTCGCTAGACGCAAATGGCAGTGGGTTGGTCACACGCTGAGACGGAACCCAGCCTGCATCGCTCAGGGCGCACTAGACTGGTCCTCTATGGAAGAAAAAAGGAAGCGCCACCTAGAAAAGAGCCCTGCAGGACGAGGTTAAAGCAGCAGGCCTCACTTGGGATGATGTAAGGCATCAGGCATGCTATATAATCACGTGGAGATGGTTCCTTGAGGCCCTATGCACCACGGAGGTGTGACAGGACAAAAAGAAGAAGAAGAAGAAGCAAGGCAAAAAGTCATTCCCATAAAATATAATAAAACTTCCAAAAAAAAATTTTTTTATCGTATTAATTAATTAAAAAAACAAAATCATATTCAGTTTAAATTTTGGGAAAATAAATTAAATTATATATACTTTCGTATTCCTATAAAACTATCGCTTTGAAAAGTAAGGCGGCTTCAGTATCTTCCATACAAAATATACTAAATGCTCTCACTATTGATACCTTTCCTCTGTACAGATAGTTTCTTACTGAAGTAGAGTGAGAGATCGTTCTGTCATGGGTAAATGAATTACTCTGATAAACTGAACGTGGGTATTTCTTATTTACTTGAAAAGAATCTTAAGGAATTCTCAACTATACCATAAATTTCAATTATTATTGTAACTTGAAATAACTGAGTCTAAGCTTAACCTTAGATGAGAATGTGGATGTTAAACATAGGCAAAACCTTCGTATCAACATTGTTTTATATACCCGCACTTATTATTGTCCAGGACACTTTTAAAAGCTCTATTAAAAACCTCAAAAATTTACTATAATTTCTTAGTGGTCTCTAGTGGCAATACGTGCGTAATTTTTTCTACCACTGTTTTATCTGACGTAAAAGGAACTATAAATAGAGGAAGACCGATGAAAACGTGGCACAATCAAATATTAAATGTCGGCCACGTGACGAGACGGAAAAATTGAGTGTATACATGACACGATGTATGAATGTGTAGGAATCGAGAAGAGTATGTCAAGAATTAACAGTGTGGCGATCCATTATTTCTGCCTAACCCTATACATGGTCTGTTTTACTATGTGGCTGCGAAAACTTCAGTTTTCTAGAAGTTTTATTATATTTTATGGGAAAGACATGTTTGCCCTTCTAAGGCATTATCAAATGTGACGAAACTTCAACTCGTTGCAGTTTATATACACTAGTAAATGGAGCAGAATATGGTAATAAACGAAAATTTATGTGACTTTATACATTTTTAACAAATAATTATTTTGGTAGGTCCAGAAATATTGGAAAGTGTTTCTTGAAACTCGTTAAGAAATTTTATGACAATGATTACATAGTTAGGGGATACTAATTGATATTCTTCTTCTTCTTCTTCTTCGTCAGCCTTTATCGGTCCACTACTGGACATAGACCTCTTCCCTTCCCTTCCACTCGTCTCTATCTTCAATGTCGTCGGCCCATCTTTTTTGCGGCCTGCCGACGTTTCTCCTATTCTCCCATGGTCTCCACCTTATTATTTTCTGGGTCCCTCTATCCTCACTCTGTCTTGCCACATAACCCGCCCATTGCCACTTCAGTCTCGCTAGTCGTTCCATGATGTCCGTTATTTTTGTTCGGCGTCTGATCTCCTCATTTCTGATTTTATCTCGGAGACTGACGCCGAGCATATGTCTTTCCATGGAACGCTGCGTGACTCTTAATCTCTCTACATTTCTCTTGGTGAGGGTCATAGTTTCCATCCCATACGTCATCACCAACAGTATGCATGAATCATAAACTTTTCTCTTTAGAAATATTGGAGTTAAAATATATAAATCAAAAATAAGTTATTTGAAGTGGGACGAAAGAATTATTTAATTATTAAAGGCGTTAACACTGTGGAATTCCATAATGACGAATATTCATGAATTAAAACACTGTTTTTTCCAGTTTTGAGTTTATTTTTCCCGACATGTTTTCAGAACTTACACTTTGATCATCGGGAGAGTTTATATCGTTCTCCCAATGATGAAGGTGTAAGCCTGCGAAACATGTCGAGAAAAATAAACTAAAAGTGGAAAAAACAGTGTTTTAATTCATAAAATTCGTCAAGTGAAGTTATAATTGGGCGTTGTGTATGTATGTAAGTCAATATACATACGTCCTATATAAATAACATCACATGAACACGATAGTAGGGTAAACCAAAACAATGGAGTCAGTATGCAGCTTCTGGCAATTGGCCTGAAGATAAATTTCATTCTGCATGACGTGTCCAGTCATGCTTCCTCTCCTTTGTGCACTAATATGATGGATTCGACAGGCCTTCCTCCGACTAACCCAACCTCGCATGTTGAAATGGCTACCCCTTCGTGTTTTGATAAAGGATTTCGAGCGAAACGCATATATCAGAAAATCGAGAGGGTGAAAATTGAATAAATAACAACCTAATTATTCACCAACAAGTCAATTCTATACGGTAGGTAGAGAGGATGGACCGACAAAAAAATATATATTTTTTAAATACCTGAAAATCAAATGATTTTACCGAAATCTCCTAATGGAAGTTCATTTTAAATAATAATGAAATAAAACGATGTTTTTTAACTACTTCCAATTTTGTCTTTATTTTGACAGCGACTGGTTTCGCTAGGCTCACTGGCATCGACAGACTGATGAAAATCGTTAATTTTCGATAAGCTTAAGGGGTGGGGTACCTTGGCGCTCGGGAAAATAGGTATAAACATAATTTTTTTTTTTTAATATTATTTAAATTTAAAATAAAATTAAAATAAAAACACTGTACATTGTTTTTCACCACTATGCGGTTATTTTAAATGCCGACTAGTTTCGCTTGTACCCAAGCTTCCTCAGGGCGTCGTAATAACAATTATTGCGAAGTATATAGTGCGTAATTATACCTGTTACCGAAGCCTTGAAAAGCTTGGGTACAAGCGAAACTAGTCGGCAATTAAAATAACCGCATCGTGGTTAAAAACAGAGTGCAGTGTTTTTGTTTTCATTTTATTTTTAATATAAATAAATAAATAAATTTAAATGTCTTACCACAAAAGGAATGCTTCATAATACGAAAAAATAAAAATAAAGTTACACAGCCATTATATATAACAAATAATATTTATTTTATACGTGTACATAGTATTTTTTTAAAACAATTTACAATATTAATATAGAAAAAAAAATGCCGGAGATACCAGCTGATATGTAGTACCCTATTTTAAAAATCTCTTCTGATGTTGTATATGATTTCTTTATAATGCATTATCCGATATCAAAAAAAACAAATTGTTTATTATTAAGAATTGTAATAGCTATCGGGTGACGTAGGGATTTTTTTTTGTTTTAAAGACTAATACTAGGGATTTAAATCACTGATATTAGAATTTATTATTACAATCTTCAATGTGGTCCTATAGAAGACTCTTTGGAATTTCCTGGAGAGACCACATCACGAATGAGGAAGTTCTTCGAGGAATCGAAGGAGGAAGGCACCTGCTCAAGACCTTGTCCGAAAGGCGTGCAAGATGGATCGGCCATGTAATACGTCAAGAAGGTCTCTTGCATGCCATGATGGAGGGTATGATCGAGGGGACAAACTCTAGGGGACGCCCACGCCGAGAGTACCTGGAGGACCTGTTGGTGGACGTACGCTGCTCATCATATGCAGATTTCAAAAGAGCCGCACAAGACAGGGAAAAATGGAAGAGAATAATGGAGGAAATTGCTGCAAACCAATCCCAGGATTGAAACCAGAGAAGAAGATTATGAAGAAGGAATCTGGTCGTGTCCAGGCTTGAACCCAAGTCCCCTGGATGAGGAGCCAAGCGTTCTATCCCCTAGACCACCACCCAACCTAGATTTTACAATATTTTGACACTTGACAGCTGTCAGACCATATCGGCCCCACATTTAAATTCAACATTACGGCCTGGTAAACAGAGATTTCGAGATGGCATTGGTTGTATCACCTGAATAGATATTGCATCTTGCTAAGTATTACAAACGGATGGCCCAAAAGTTGGAGGGATTCAGCGGAGTGGATTCCGAAATAAAGCCTCCATAAACATTTACTGCCCCGTATTTCGCTAAAATGAAGCACATTATTGAATGTGCGAGTCGTTGAAAAAGTAAAATGGAAGAATTCGCTGATACGAATTTAATAAAAGGGGATTAAACCAAAGCGATTCGATTTTAACGTTTGGGGTATCGAGAGCGTTCAGGCGTATCGAAAATTCATTTAAATTCTATTTAGGGTCGGCTCCAGGGCGGGTAGGCATGATGCAGGAATATATATGGCCGCTAATGCGAAACAGCTGTTAAGCAATAAAACATTGTATCGCAGGATGTTTTAATATTGCCCAATTCGATTCCAAAGAGTTTGCGAGAAATCCAATGTCGATTTGAAGAAAAAAGATTTATGCCCCAAGGCGAAATATAAATTTGTTTGTCTGTTTTACGTAATTTAAATTGTGTGTTCTGTGAATCCGTTAGCTCCCTCAATTAACGCTTCTATAATTGTGTTTGTGATCCTTCTTCCGAGTACTCTTTTGAATTAAGTATATTTTTCTTCATTTTATATTTCATATCCTTATGTGTTTTTTTAAGTGTAGACTGCATGTATAGCGGGACATAGAGGAAAATAGGAATAGATTAAATTAAATTGTACGCGATAAGGGCAATTCGAGGTGAGTATTGCTAGAGGGTGTTGGTATTTTTGTCCCTGATAGATTTCTCTGACAGCGAGAGCACAGATTGTTTTACCTACCGGCCACCAGAACCAATCTGCCTCTGGTGACACCGGTGAGAAGAGCAATTAGTCAACTGAACGCGGTCTCCTTGGAGATCAACGTCTTTCATATTAGTGAAGGTACGTTCTGGGGACAAATATTCTTGAACATCAAAAAACACATCAAAAAACATTAAAAAACACATCAAAAAACATCAAAAAACACATAATAAATACTCTTGACTTTAGAAATTATCTTGTTTTCCTAAGTCGAACCATCTCTAATGCGTTCCTGATTATTATGTTGTATTTTTATAATATTTTACCTGTACTCAATAGGTGCCTTAAACATTTTACTGTTTGTAATGTCTTTTGAGTTAATAAACTGATTTTATTTCATTTCATTTGATTTCCTTTTCTTTTCATATTTCTCTCGCTTCCTCAACATTCATATTTCGTGTCATGCACGTGTGTCGATTTCTCTGACTCCTCACGTGGCCGACATTCAAAAAAATAACAACAATAAACCATCACACCGTTAACAATAAACCATCACACGGGTAAGCAGAGAGAATGGACCGCCACACTACTCTATCCTAACACACTTCTAGATTCCTCTTCATTCATACAACGAGTCATACACCCACGTCGATTCTTCGGAATTCTTACGAGTACATGACAAACCTTTAAAATTTTATAAATTTGGTCATGCCATGTTTTCCTCGGTTTATCTAGACTCCGTATCTCACTACTCGTACTATTATCAAATCAAATCAAATCAAATCAGTTTATTTTCTCAAAAGATATTACAAACAATTTTTATAGATCAAGGCATCTATTGAGAACAGGTAAAATATAACAAATATTATATATAATACCAGGAACGCATGAGAGATGGTTCGACATTAGAAATACAAGATACTCTCCAAAGTCAAGAGTATTTGTCTTCTGAACGTACTTTCACGAATATGCAAGACATCGATCTCCGAAGCGATCATGTTCAGCAGTTTGATTGCTCTCCCCACCGGCATCACCATTATTGTATATATTTAGTTAAATTCTATTTCGGTTTATGGCTTCGACCGGTTCGGTAGCTCTATGCCATCTTCTGGGCTTTGCATTTACGTTGTAAGTTGCTTCTTACTCTAACTAACCAACTAACTAACCATCACGCCATCTCCCCGAAGGGGTAGGCAGAAAGATTGGACTGCCACACTTTTCTTTCCTGACATATTTCTCTCGCTTCCTCAACATACATATATCGTGTCATCGTGTCATCCACGTGCGTCGATTTCTCTGACTCCTCACATGGCCGACATTTAATATTTGATTTATTTGACCGTGCCACGTTTTCCTCCGTATTCGTTCAATCTTTCCATGTTTCCAAACCATCTAAATGATCCTTTCATTATTTTGTTCATAACACTATCATTCTCACCGCATTCATTTCTTATATATTTTAATTCAATACTCTATCATACACAGAGTATCCACACATTCGTCTGAGAGATCTCACTTCCACTGTATTTATTTTACTTTCTTCCTTCTTTTTTCAGTCCCATACTTCGCTTCCATATATAGATCGGTACAAGAACACCATTGAAGGAGAAGCAATTAGTAATTTAACAATTCACACAAAGTGCATGTAGAAATATTAATTTACAGAATGCAGAAGGGTGATTCGGGGGTGAGTATTGAACACAACAGTGGCGGAACGTCAAAATATTAATCAAGGATTGGCGTTGAAAATTTCTCAACCAAATTGCTCCTCGGTCTCGTTCCCTCAGGATGAATGACCCGCCAGCCGACAGCGCGATCCGCCGTCCTTATTGCTTATTCCCAGGATTGCGTCACCCATTACTCAGTCCAGAGCAACAGGCGCGATGACTTGTGTGGATTATTAATCAACAACCGAATAATAATCACCATTAATAACAATTAAGCCATTCCTCACCGAGGACGTTGTATTGCTGTGAGGGAAGATGCTACAGAAATATTGGACAGATCTGAGTAAGAAGCCATAATAGAATTCATAAAGGCACCTTGCACATCCTAAACTTTCTAAAGGATTTTTTTTAGAGGTATACAATACATATTCAAAAATGAAAAAAAAAAAACGCATTCGAATAATGTGAATGTCTATGATATTGGCTTTATTTAATAGATAATTTTATGCCATTATTGTTTTTTCGGGCATATGAGCGCCACGGCTAGCTCGAATGAAGCGCAATCGTGAAATCCAACTTTATTGAGCAACTGAGTAAAATGCAAAAGCATACTGACTACAAATCAACTGTCAACTTGACAGTCTGTAGAAACAATGTTGCCAGTTTAAAAACCAAGTCATTACTGCAAATAGAAATATATCCACAGAAGCAAAGATGGCAGTACACAATGGAGTTCTAGTGCCAACCATCATGTATGGAAGTGAAGCTTGGAGCTGGCAAAAGAAGGATGAAAGCAGGATAAACGCCGTAGAAAGAGATCACTAAGAAAGAAAGATGAAATAAGAAAGAAATTGAGGCAGATGACTGCATCATGAATAAAATTAAAAAAGGATCCCTGAGATGGTTCGGACATATGGAACGAATGGATGAGAGTAGAATGGTTAAAAAGTTGTACACAAGCAGCGTGAGTGGGAAAAGAAGCCGAGGACGACCGAGGAAAACATGGCATGACCAAATTAATCAATTACTAAAAGGCGGCCACATTCGAAGTCGGAACAATCGACGTGCGTGCATGGTAAGATGTATGGATGTAGAGGAAGCTCGAGAGGTATGCCAGGACAGGCCAGTGTGGCGATCCATCCTCTCTGCCTACCCCTCCGGGGAAATGGCGTGATGGTAGTTAGTTAGTTTTGTTAATTTACCGGGCTGTTGGTCGTATTTTTATTTTTTCATACTAATGTATTATTTTACATGACGGTTGCCTACACTGAAGGGTAATGCATGACAATTGCACTCCCAGTACCTATTAGAAACTTGGTGTTCACCTTGATTTGTGTAATCTGATATAATTTGTTTATTATCATTATTATTATTATTATTAATAATATTATTATTATTATTATTAGTATTAGTATTATTATTATTATTATTATGATTATTATTTTTATATTTATTTTTTTATTATTAGTTAGGAAGTTTCAATCCTGGGATTGGTTTGTAGCAATTTCTTCTATTCTTCTCTTTCATTCTTCCATGTCTTGTGCGGCTCTTTTGAAATCTGCATATGATGAGCAGCGCACGTCCACCAACAGGTCCTCCAGGTACTCTCGGCGTGGGCGTCCCCTAGAGTTTGTCCCCTCGGTCATACCCTCCATTATGGCATGCAAGAGACCTGCTTGACGTATTACATGGCCGATCCATCTTGCACGCCTTTCGGACAAGGTCCTGAGCAGGTGTCTTCCTCCTTCGATTCCTTGAAGAACTTGTATTATTATTATTATTTATATTATTATTATTATTAATAATAATATTACTATTGTTATATAGTATATTAGATGCTCTGGTTGTGTGCCAAAAAAATAATAATAAAATCTGGCATAAAATCAAATTAGAACTCAAAACTTAACCTTCCGTCGGGCGCAACCGATCTGACAGGCATAGGCACAACATGACCTTTTTGCCACCTCGCCCTGCCGTTGGGCAACATTGGCACCCGGTGCTGCCAGCGGCTGTCTCTTCTGATACGAGTATATACTATGCAACCCTTACACATAATTTGTCCTTGACCTTAACTACGGAAAGTTATTCAAGTTTTGTTCATGAAAACTTATTCCCCATGACCGATCACACGTATTCTCTAAATTGCATAAAAATATATTATCTTCGCTTTTAGAATAAATATTGTATGGATTTTTAATTATTTGATTAAAACGTATTTATTTATCTATCTGACTTATACAGTACATTTCATCAAAATAGGTTTTCTTGCAGAAAATTTTGTCTTTTTCTACTCTCATATATTGATGAGTGTTGGGTTTCAATATTCTTGAAGCTCGTCGAATGACCTTTCTGGGAAAGCATTTTTTTAAACTGTTATCCGGAGGTATTTTCAATCCAGGAATACTGAGAGAGCTAAATCTGTACGTTCCCCATAGTTATAGCAGAGGCCCTTCGAAGTTCTCCTGAATTGGAAGCGATTCGTCTCTTAAATGAGGTTGCAAAAGAGATAGACCTCTTTGGATGCAATTATGGCGAATTCGTAAATACCCTTATGATAAAGGCAGCAAGCAAATAACTAGCTTTTTCTATTCATAAGGTTCTATTTATATTTCCTTTGATATTCTTTTTTTTCACCCTTTACATCGATTTGGCTTGCGCTGTAATGATGTAAGGAGATTTTTCAACAAAATAATAATAATAATAATAATAATTTAATATGGAGTTTTACATCATTGTTTAAGAAACAATAAATCACTTAATCATATTTAAATACAACCTGTTTTTATGGTACCGGTTTATTCTAAGTAAAACACAGATTGGTTTGTCACTATTATGTAATATAAATGTTATCAAAGCAATAATCTAAACAATATTTAAGGATTATTCAACATTATGAAAAACCACAGGGTGTTCGCGTGTTCACTGAACTATTTTTTTAATGCCACCCTCGTTCTATTTTCAATTCCGACCCCCGGCGGCCCACGCAGAATTTATTTAATCATAATCCTCCACCCTCTTACCAGAAGACATTGATAATATTGACTTTACCTTCGGGGACACTGAATTCTGAAAGGGTGGTACACCCAGAGCTTTAAAAAGCTGGGCAAATATGACCCATAAAACGACAAAACACAATTCGAAAAAAATCTACATATTCATTTTTTATTTGTACAACATGTATTTCAGAAATCTTTTTAAATAGGTTCGTTTCCTATTGGAAGCATCGTTGACAAATACTAGATATTTAAAAAATTCACTATTATTTTTCGTCGGTTGATTGCTCAAAGGAGGTTTGGTAAGGGTAACAAAGAGAATGGAATTTAAAAATAGTTATTGGAAACAATAATTTATCAATGAAAGCGAAAATGCCCGTTCACAATGGAATTGTGGTCCCAACCCTTATGTATGGAAGCAAAGCGTGCAACTGGCAGTAGAAAGATGAGAGCAGAATAAATGCGGTAGAGATGAGGTCCCTAAGACGTTTGTGTGATAGAACGTTGTACGACAGAATCGCAAATGCTGATATTAGAAAGGAATGTAGAGCCAAAGAAGGACTATGAACAATATTATGAAAGGATCGCTGCGTTGGTTCGGACATATGAAGCACATAGGTGAAGAAAGAATGGTTAAAAAGTATACGTTAACGATGTAAATGGAACACGGAGTCGAGGTAGACTGAGGAAATTATGGCATGACCAAATAATCAAAATTTAAAGGTTAGTCATGTCAAGCAGGTAGAATCGACGTGCGTGTATGACTCGCTGTATGAATGTGGAGGACTCTAGAGAGGTATGTCAGGATAGAGTAGTGTGGCGATCCATTCCAGGCCTACCCCTGCGGAGAAACGACGCGATGGTTTGTTGTTGTTTTTATTGTTGTTGTTGTTTTTCGTCGGTGTTTTTTATAAATAAAATTTACTTACTTAAAAAGTTGAAAATTAATTATTGTATACTTAACCATTATTTAAAAGATATTTCATAATTCAGATACAATTAATCAATATGAACGGCGTTTTAAAAAAATAAAGCATTTATAAAAAAACGTTCGGAAATATATAATATTTATTATAATTATTATTACGAGGACGAATAGTTTAAATTATTTAAAACAAATAACCCAATTCGCCGTAGACTTTATATGACATGTTATTAACACACCACACATATTATTAACACACCAATTTTAAAAAAAAACTTTATTTCTGTATATGAATACTAGCGACATCTGTGAATAACACTATAAACTAGTATACAATAGAAGCATGATTGCATAATCGGGACACTTAATTGAATATCCAAACCATTTTTACAAAACATTTAGCAAGGCTTCAAACCAAAATTGGAGAAAGCTTACAAGTCTTTATTTCTATATGAGTACTAGCGATATCTGTGAATAACGCTATAAACTATTACACAATGAAACTTCTAAGCAAATATCCGAACCATTTTTACACGAAGCGCGTTTAGCAAAGCTTCAGAAAATATTCGATATATAACTATTATATTAATATTTTAAGAATTTTATTGTTAAATCGAGTAATACAGTCGAACTCGGTTATTACGATCACGAAAATAGCGAGATCTCGAATGTAACGAGGAAACATTCCTTAAAATTAGTAAACAATTTTTGCCATACTTACAATTATTCACTTTATTCTCTCTAATTGTGTACAAAATTCATAATTAAAATATAATACATCAAGATAATGCCACGTTTTTCTCGATGTTACTCTATTTCAAACTTCGTTAACATATAGTATGTGTTTTAATAATGCCAGCAAAATTAATGTAAGGTTAAAAAAAAATCACATGATGTTCATAACTATAGTATTTTTTTATTTTATTATTATTATTGTATTTTTATATTTTTTAGTTTAGATTTATATTATAAGCAGAAAAGTGCGTGGGAGATGCCAATTGGTGGCGATGTGGTTCGCAACCCATCGATGGATTGCCGCATCAATAAAAGTGTGACAGTCCATTATTTTTGCCTACCACTACGGGGAAACGGCGTGATGATTAGTTAATTATTTTTTTGTATATTGAGATAAATAATTTAAAAATTATTATATTGATTAAATGTTTTGCTTAAAAACAAACTGATTTTTTTTTTTTTTTTTTGTTTTTACTAATTTAAGGTGTGCTTTATATAATATTTACTTCTGATTTTATTTCATAATAAAGAGATGTGAGGCCGCGCGGGAGATATATAAGGTTAAAAGAATAGATTAAATGTGGTCTGTCACCCTTTTGATTGATGACAAGAAAAGGCTAAATTAAATGAACGTAAGTCCCGGATGGACAAGGAACAGGCCTAGATAGTGCAGCGAGACTGACGAAAGGGCGTCGCTGCGTCCTATAACAGTCTCGGGTGGTGGTGGGAACCTTATATAAACTGTTGTTACAAAATTGGTTAAACATAAAACAAAGATAAAGATTAAAAAAAATATTATGATTAAGATAAAGATTAAAAATATTAAAAATATTATTAGTTAGTTAGTTAGTTATATATAACCAAATTGGTAACAAAATAGGAGAAATATTAAAAATGCATCAAAACCAGTATCAAAAAAAAGCTTTTTAAATATATATATTTTAAATCTAGCAAAAGTTAAAAAATGTTTATAACTAATAACTATTTTGACTAACAAGGCGTCCATTTAAGATTAAATATACTATACCTGTTACCTTTGTAGGTATATCAAACAAACAGTGTGCATGCAATCTTGTAATTATAACAAATCCTCAATCCATATCCCCAAAGTATCCACTACTAAATACGGAATAAAATCACTTAAATTCATAGCTTTTTCTGCACTTAATAGACTTCCGGAACACCTTAAAGATGAAACAAAAAATAACCCACTTAAATTATATTTCCTTAACCAGATTTTAGAAAATAATGATTTTTAACATAATATAGTGATTAAACTGTTTACTTTGGAATACTATTATGTTACCGCAATTGATTTAAAATTATATTAATTTTCTAACTCATATTCTATCTTTTCTTTGTATAAATTATTTCGTGATATTTTCAAAACTCTCCCTGATTTTCTGTTTCAAGCCGAGAATTTATATATTTCTTCATTTCACTCTCCATTTATTATCTGTGTAGTAAATATTATAGATGTATTATCATAGTAATTTATATTTAACTTTTAAAAAACTTAAATTTAATTGTAATTTTGACTTGCCGTAATTTGTATTTGCTCGATTATTTAGTTTAGTTAGTTTTAAGTAATTCTATGTATAATTTTTTACAATAAGTATATTTCCTGTTTATAATAATGTATTAAAAAGTCATGTCATAAATAGTGGGGTATCAGTAATGAGAGTCCTCTCACGATACTCCCAAAATAAAATCGTATAATAAAAAAATAATAAAAAAGAGTCAGCCTTCAGCGTCCCCTTCAGCGTCCCCTAGTTTTCCCTTGGACCGAAAACGCCCCCTTTGGGTATCTTCAACGCCCACTGAGCGGGTTCGACCCCTTTGGGAGACACTGCACTAGTATTTCTAAAATAACACTAGTCAATACCCATTATTGACTTGTCACTTTAATTTGGCACGCAACAAAGTGAATGGTGCACTTAAATTTGTCACCGCAAACAAAAAACTATCCAAATAAGCTGAAATGGCAGTGCACAATGGTATTCTTGTACCGACCGTTCGATATGTATAGAAATAAAGCATGAAACTGACAAAAAAGGGATGAAAGTAGAAAAAATGCAGTAGAAATGTGATCTCTTAGAATAATGCGTGTGTCGAATGAAAATGTAAAAAGTGAATGCAGTGCGAACGAAAGTTTTATGAACAAAATAGTAAAATTATCATTAAGATGGTTTGGACTGATGGAAAAAATAATATAGAAAGAAAGGTTAAAAAAAAGCATGATAACGGTGTAAATGGAACTATAAATAGAGGAAGACCGAGGTAAACGTGGCACGATCAAATAAATCCAATATTGAATGTCGGCCACGCGAAGAGTCGGAGAAATCGGCGCGCGTGCATGACGCGATGTATGGATGTTGAGGATTGAGTGAATAATGTCTGGAAAGATCAGTGTGGCAGTCCATTCTTTCTGCTTACCAGTAGACAGAGAGGATGAACCGCCATACCGTTCTGTCCTGACATAGAACTCCATTATGTTGACAAGTTATTAACAAAACGTAATTGACATATGTCAAATAAACCGTAAATCTATCGCCTTGTTATTAATTATTTCAGTAGGTACCGATTAGTACCTACGTAATAAAGATAAAACTGAATTTTGTGACGAATTTTTCCACGCACTGCTCTCTATGTCTATGTGTCCTATCAAAGGGTGTCACATATTCCGGTGTACGTATTTGTGTCAGCTACTTAATAACATTACCCAAGATTATGATCTATATAGTGATGGGGCTTCATCATTTCTCGATTATATTTTTAAAGTGTCTTTTGTAACCCTGACAAATCACCGGCGGGAGCGAAACCGGTTGGTTTTTAAAATAATAAAATGGTGTGAAAACAAATTTACGGGTGTATTTATTTACTGTTTTTTTAACAATGATGTAAAACTCCGTATTAAATAATTAATACGAATGAAAAAACTTATGTTTTTCTAGAAGTTTTATTCTATTTTTTGGGGGGTATGACATGTTTCGCCCTTCTAAGGCATTATCAAATGTCATACCCCCCCAAAAATATAATAGAAAAAAACTTCTAGATTTGATAATGCCTTAGAAGGGCGAAACATGTCATACCCTCCAAAAAATAGAATAAAACTTCTAGAAAAACATAAGTTTTTTCATTCGTATTAAGTGTATTTATATTACTTAAAGACAGCCATTCTCGAAGTAGGAACAATCGACAAGCGTGCATGTCTTCTTATTCTTATTCTTTGCTAGCCTTCTTCCCTTCACTGCTGGATATAGGCCTCCTCCTATTTCCTCCACTCGTCTCTATCCTGCCCCCTTTGTATCCAAGATTTTCTAACCCTTTTGACAATATCATCGGTCCATCTCATCGGTGGCCTTCCGACACTTCGTCTATTTGCCCATGGTCTCCAACTGAGTATCCTGGGTGCCCATCTGTTGCCACCCTGTCTAGCCAAGTGTCCAGCCCATTGCCATTTCAATTTTGCCACTCGGTCCATGACGTCAGCAACCCTGGTGCGGCGTCTGATTTCTTCATTCCTTATGCGGTCACGCAAGCTCACACCAAGTATTTGTCTTTCCATGGACCTCTGTGTACACTTGAGCCTGTGGACACTTTTTGCTGTAAGAGTTGTTTCTAGTCCGTATGTCATCATGGGCAATATACACATGTCGTAAACCTTTCTTTTGAGACAAACCGGTATTTCATCATTTTCAAAGACTTGTCTCAGTTTACCAAAGGCGGCCCAACCCAGTCCAACTCTTCGAGGTAGCTCTGCAGTTTAATTCTCTTTTCCTGCGATGCGAGCGTGCATGTCACGATGTGTGAATGTAGAAGAGGCGCGAGAATTATATCAAGATAGAACAGTGCGGCGGTTTATCTTCTCTGCCTACCCCTCCAGAGAAACGGCGTGATGGTAAGTTAGTAAGTATATATTTTTTTTAAATTTGAAAAATTCTAAATCGGGTCAGTAATATTGCAGGACCAGCTACGTGGAATAAACTAATCCATCACATTAAATATCATATTAAAAAAAAATTTTTGATATTTATTTTTATTATTATTCTTATTTTGTTAAATCGCTCTTAACATCATGACAGCTATCATAGTGATTCTCGGGACACGTGATAGGTAGCTAATCTATCGCCATTTTATTGTCACGTGAATTCTTTACCAGACCAAAGACAGTGTGACTGACAGTGGTCTGGACCGGAACCTTCGAGGTGGCAGTCAATGCACTTACCACTCGGCCACGAAGGTCGTAAGGGTATGTGGTAGAAAACTTTATATCCTTCTATAGTCTGGCGTTAACCGCTCTGGTCTAATAAAACACTAACCGAGATGTATTTTTACAATGCTTTGTTCTACAACTATGATAAATATGGATTTTGAAGTATATATACATCTTCCAAAAATTTGTCATGCATGATCATAATACCAAAGGTGGAATGGGGAATGTTGTAATTACATAAAGCGTGCGCTTAACCCAACCAATGACAGGTCATAAGTCCTGTAAACACCTTGATCATCCATGTTCAGTTTCCAGTTTGCGTCTTCGTCTCTATTGAGATACAACTAAAAAATTATTTTTATTATTATTTTACTCAAATTTTGTCTAGAAATTTTAGTAAAATAATAAAATTACAAACTTTGTCTAGAAAGACAAAGACCACAATATATAAAACGCGGTTTAGACCAGTCCTAGCATATGCTTTGGAGACTTAGACGCTCAGTAAACGAGATGAGAACAAAATAAACTGCCTCGAAAGGAAGATCCTCCGCAGAATCTTCCGACCCATTAAGGATGTCAGACGTGGAGAAGGAGATACAACACACAGCTCTACGATCTATACCAGGACGTCAGCGTGGTCAAGTTTATAAAGATTAACAGACTGCGCTGGCTAGAGCAAGTCCACCGCATGGGAGATCTGAAGCCCCCCAAAAGAGTGTTGTATGACAATCCAGCAGGGCGAAGAAGCATCGGTAGGCCGAGACTGCGATGGCTGGATGGTGCCGCGGCAGATTGTCGGGTCCTGGAGCAGCAAGACTGGGAGGTGGCGGTCAGAGATAGAACGGGATGGAGACGTTTCTTTGAGTAGGCCAAGACCCACCAAGAAGAAGATTTTACTCAAATAAAATCGATTGTGAACTCGATTAAAACTCGATCACAAAACGAATCGATATCGCTGCACGGTCAACAGTAGGAACATCCATACTCACACGCAATCTGCAATCTATTGTAGTCTGTTTGCCCAATAAATGGAGCTCTCCAGAGTTAAATGAGCTGATACCGGTTAACAATAAAGCGCTGGTAAATAAATATGGACAGATAACGTTATAACGGGGAGATCCGCGTTATAAAATTTCATTAATTTAATATATTCCCTGATAAGCCAATCATTTCGAGATAAAGGGCTGGTTAGCTGGTATTAAAAGACTTTCGTTGCGAGATTTCAGGATTCATTATTGTTTTAAGCCGTCTCCCCGAAGGGGTAGGCAGAAAAAATGGACTGCCACACTTTTCTTTCCTGACATATTTCTCTCGCTTCCTCAACATTCATACATCGTGTCATGCACACGCGTCGATTTCTCTGACTCCTCACATGGCCGAGATTCAATATTAGATTTATTTGATAGTGCCACGTTTTCCTCGGTCTTGCTCTATTTCTGGTACCACTTACATCATTAACATATAATTTTTTTAGCATTCTTTCTTCATTCATTCTTTCCATATGTCCAAACCATCTTAATGACCCATTCATTATTTTGTTCATGACACCATCATTCGCACCGCGTTCTTATATTTTCATTCGACACTCTATCATACACAGTATTCACGTCTTCGTCTAAGAGATCTCATTTCTACTGCATTTATTCTACTTTCATTCTTCTTTTGCCAGTTCGATGCTTCGCTTCCATAACATTAAATACTGAGAAAGCAGGATGCGTTAATTATAAGAACAATGAGACGTTGAAAATGGAGGTATCCTCCGAAACATGTCGTGTTTTTTAATATTTTTTTAATAAATAGTGGATTACGCAAAGTTTTTCAATTTCCTAAGTATATACTATGGAATTCCACAGTGTTAATTAATGCCTTAGCGCTCAATAAATTAAACTAGCATATACTCCTCTCCAATTGATTCTGCAGTGTGTTTTCTCATATTACAGATCCAGACCAGAATATTACATTGATATAGCCCACCACAACGCGGAAGGAAATATTACTCTACTAGTTTACTTAGAATCGTGAATCTATTTGAAATATGTAAACTCACTACCATAATAATTCATTAATAATTGTAAAACTATGTTTATCTAAGAAAACTCTTTATTTAAATCTAACTTAAGCACTTTGATAATTATTGCATATAGCGGTAATTAGTATTCTTTAAATGTGAAAGCATTGGAAGCAGAAGAAGGATGAAAGTAGGATAAATGCGGTAGAAATGAGGTCACTGAGAAGGATGTGCGGAAAAACCATGTAGGATAGAATATCTAATGATGAAGTAAGAAAGGAATGTAAAGCGGATGAATGTGTGATAAATAAAATCAAGAAAGGGTCACTAAGATGGTTTGCGAATATGGAACAAATGGATTATGGAAGAATGGTTAAAAAGATAAGTAGTTTGAATGGATAAAGAAGTCGAGGAAGGCCAAGAAAGACATGGCTTGACCAAAATCAATTATTGAAAGGCGGCCATGTTCCAAGTAGGACCAATCGAAGAGCGTGCATGTCACGATGTGTGAATGTAGAAGATGCGAGAGAGTTATGTCAGGATAGAAAAATGTGGCGATCCATCCTCTCTGCCTATTCCTCCGGCGAAACGGCGTGATGGAATTATTTAATATGGAGTTTTACGTCATCGTTCAAGAAACGATACATAATACGCTATGTATGAAATGATATTTTTTTAAATAGTCCATTGTTTTGGCCGAAACACTATGATACTTTACATTATAAACTGTTAAACAAAAAAAATTGTTTTATGAATCACAATTGGATTTTTATTTTTATTTTACGCGACAGCTGTTTCGTCAACCTATGTTAACATCATCAGGTGTTACAATAATACTCGTATATCAAATGTAAAATTTTCGTGATTTTTCGAACCTTAATTTATTATTATTATTATTATATTTTCCACCTTTTCTCCTGTTAATAGTATTTCTTGTAATTAAAATAATTAGGTACCTAACTCAACTCCAGCAAGAACTTATATCAAAGAAATTATTCAAATTGACATACGAACATACGTACATAAAGGTTCGATAAATTATGGATTAATATTTTATTATAACATCTGTTGATGTCAACATAGGTTGACGAAACAGCTATCCCGTAAAATAAAAATGCAATTGTGCTAGATAAAACAAAGTTTTTTAATTTAACATTTTATGATATTTTTTTACGATATTTTATGATATTTTTTTAACTGTTGCCGCACTTTATAATAGTTAATTGTGACACGTAATACGTTTTCACTGTTTCGCTGTTAAAATTATATTAGTTTTATCGTTTTTATAAAGAATTTTGACAGGTGTAAAAATAAATTTTTCATTTGTTCCAATGACAATTTAAATAATTTCTTCAATATTATTTTTAAGTTCTTCCTGGTTAAGTGCCTTATTACAGATAATTTAAAAAACGGTGGATACGTGTAACATAAATTAAATAAACACAAAAGTCCGGATCGTCCATGTCAACATGTGCAACATCGAAAAAACATTATGTGTTATTACATTATGTGCTAAATTAAAAAAACCGGTGGATTAGTGGAACATAAATTAAATAGTCAATATATACCATCTAAAAAGAAAATTTTGTGTTAAATTATTTTTATTTTGTTATTTTATTTTATATCATTGTATTTTATATTATTTGTTTTAGATTTATTTTGTGGGTGTTGGACGATCGAATTGTGCGCGGGAGATGCCTATTGGTGGCGATGAGGTTCACAACCCATCACACCGCGTCTCCCACGGGGCGAAAAGCGAAGGATGGAGTGCCGCATCAGTAAAAGTGTGACAGTCTATTCTCTCTGCCTACCCTTCCGGGGAAACGGCGTGATGGTTAGTTAGTTATGATATTTTTTTTCTATTTACAAAGAAACAATAAAGTTTGCTCCTGAGCCGCTGAAAAATCGTAAATGTAAAATATAATATTATTTACCTTGTGTAGCAGTGAGAGCAAAATATTAATTTAGCTCTCTAAAGCTTAATTTAATTAAAAAATAATACAAATATCTGCTCTTTGGGACCTTAAGGTCGTAAAATCAATTAATTTCTGCTTCTGCAATTGCGTATTTGAGGGTTTTATTTGCAAACCAGGCAAACTCCACCAACAATCAAAAGTGAGATATGAATTGGGTCTTATTCATAATACATTTGCACACAATTTTTATTGATTATCAGTTTCAAATTCGGCTTCATTCTGAAGAATTTTGCTATTAAAATATAGGGTTTGTTGCAAACATGGCAACCTCCATTTGAGTGTTACAAAGCTGGTAACACTCCAAAATGAAATTCATTATTTTACTTTAATTATCAACATAATGATGATTATTTCATGGCTGATTACTTTTAAAATACTAACTGGTTGAGATGAAAAAAATAAATATCGTAAAAAGCGCATTTTATTAGCGTATCAGTTTTTTGCGATTTACTCAAAACATCTAATGATGGAGTTTGCCGGGTTTGCAACTAATACCCTCATTTAATTATTTTTAATGTTTTTTCATTGTAAATATCACTTTAATATTACTTTGTTTGTCTCTATTGCTTCGTATACAGTAGTATTTATACATGTTTAGGTCTGGGTATTGGTGTTTGTGAACATGGACAGTTTGCGCGCGCTTTGCACGGTTTTTTCCTCTTCTTTTAACTGATAAAACAGACGAAAGCTCCGATACGTGTGATGATTAAATAACAATTTGGAATGCCATAAACAAAATAAATAAAATGAAAGCGAAATATTTTTTAAATATACTTAAACACGGGGTAAAACTTTTCATGATACGCTATCATTTCATATTTACTAATTAAATAAGGGGAATTAATGTTTAGAAAGAGGATTAATATTGTGGAAACAAAAATTGGTTTTGGTGTCATATATATATTTTTTCAAATAGCTTTTTAAACAAGGAAAATCTAGGTCGTTTAGTTCCAAACGGTTTAATTAAAAAAACTTTGTTTTATGTATCACAGTTGTATTTTTATTTTACGAGACAACTGTTTCGTCAACCTTTGTTGACATCTTCAGGTGTTATAATACAATAATATATCAAATGTCAAATTTTCGTGATTTTTCGAAACTTAATGTGTATTTGTTTCTATGGCAATTTGAATAATTTCTTTCATATAATTTAGAAATAATTCAAATTGACAATGGGACAAATACACATAAAGGTTCGAAATATCACGAAAATTTGACATATGATATATTATTGTAACACTTGATGATGTCAACATCAGTGGCGGTACTCCCATAGAAGCCTAGAAGCCCGGCTTGCGTAAGAAATTTTGAATCTAAACCCCAAAATCTAAGATATGGTGCCCCCGCATAAACCAACAACCCCCCAAATCACCTTCCAACAATGTTCCTAAGAGGAATAGCCACAAGAGCTGAACCTATGTAAGCCAGAAAAGGTTTAAATTCAAAATTTCTTACGTAAGCCGGGCTTCTGGGCTTCTATAGGAGTACCGCCACTGGTCAACATAGGTTGACGAAACAGCTGTCGCGTAAAATGAAAATTCAATTGTGATACATAAAGCAAAGTTTTTTTTAATTTAACAGTTTATAATGTTAAAGTATCATAGCGTTTCGGCCAAAACAATGGACTATTTATTTCGTTTTTAATATTATACAAGTTTACAATATTTTTTCCAGCATTTTATGGCATAAGTATCATATATATACATTTATATGTTGAAATAAATTGTACTTGGAGCGAATCCGGTCGGTAAATAATAAAAAAGCCTACAAATTAAAATGATGTCAAAAACCACAAAAAAATAGGACATTTGGTAATGCCATAGACAGGCGTAAGTGTCATTCCCATAAAATTAGCATAAAACAAGCGTTTTCTTTCGTATAAATTTTTAATTACGGAGTTTTTATCATTGTTCTAGATGCAATAAATATGCATTTCATCTCGTTCATTTTTGGCAGTTCCTCCAATTTTTATCATCATTGATAGGAACCTACCGATAGAACACAGAGCGATGGACATTTAAATATCAGAACGCTTTAATTGTAGAGTTACTTTCATTCAAAAGCTCGCGAGTGAAGGGTGATGGTGACGGGGTAGTTTTTCTGTTAACTTCAGTGGATGATTTACCCTTAAAATAATACACCATGCTCTATCAATTTAATAACCGTTCAAAGTTTTGATTACTTTCGAAAAAATATTTAAGTAAATTTAAATGAAAATAGTGTCATATATATTTTTTTCAATCTTTATTTTTTTTAATAAAAGTTTTTTTTAAATTTGTGTTATTAACCAAGATTCACTTCGAATAAAATGCATCATATTGGAGTATACTTTGTGACTGTATGCTCAGTGGCAGCGTTGTCATTGTTAAGTATCGGAGTAAGCAGTGAATATTACGCTTACCACAGTGGTTCCGAAGGGGCTGAGGATTTTGAGAACAAGTGGATTGTCAGAGTCGGCGGTGGAGAACAAGTCGCACAACTCCTGGCCCTGGAATCCGGGTGCATCTATGTTGGACAGGTGTGTTTTAAAATCAAATTTGGAATTGCATTACTCTATTTTTTAATCTTCTTATTCCTAGCCTTCCCTCCACTGCTGGATGTAGGCCTCTTCCATATGTCTCCATTTTTCTCTATCTTGTGCCACTTCAATCCATTTTTTCCCGGCGACCACAACAATATCGTCGGCCCATCTCTTTTGTGGCCGACCGACACCCCTTTTGTTTTCCCATGGCCTCCACTTTAAGACTTTGGGAGTCCATTTTGAACTTGGCTGTCTGGCTACGTGTCCTGCCCATTGCCATTTCAATTTTGCGATCCGATCCATGATATCGGCGACTTTTGTTCGGCGTCTGATTTCTGTATTTGTAATTCTATCACTCAGACTATGCCCAACATTTGCCGCTCCATGGATTGTTGCGCGCATTTCAATTTGTGGACAGTATTTATGGTCAGGGACTTGTTTTCCAAACCATATGTCATCACAGGCAAGATGCATGCTTCGTAGGTTTTCCTTTTTAAATTAATGGGGATATCCTTGTTTCTGATTATATGACTGAGCTTTCCGAAGGCCACCCAGCCAAGTCCAATTCTTCTGGGTATTTCTGCCACCTGGTTTTCTTTTCCCATTTTTAACTTATGTCTGAGGGTTCTGAGTTCTGAGTTCTTCAACAGTTTCAATTATTTTGTCATCAATTTTTATATTTTTGTGGGGCGGACTTATGATTTTGGTTTTGCTCTGGTTAATTTCCAACTCAAACCTCAGGGAAGCGTCATGGAGATCTTTAATCATGATACTTAGTTCTTCCAGTTTAATGAAACAAAATAAATTCTTATCTTGGGCACGATACTGGAGAGAAATATTAATATTATGTAGAGATAAATTATCTATAATTAAAACTCTTGTATGCATTATATGATGTCATGCAATATATGGAAAAGTACATTAATTTATTCTTTCTACTTGTGTTCTATGTTCGTACACTAATTTATTTTGTTTTATCCAACCAACCAATTTCGATCCCGCCGGAGCTTCATCAAGGTTACAAAACCAACTACAAATCCCTGTTAAAATTATAGCTTTGGCAAAGCTCAGGAGTGAAACCTGTTGGTTCGATTAAACAAAATAATGTGGGGTAAAAACAAAATACATACGTGGTTATAGATATGTCACACTAATTATGATGAGCTTTTTCTGAAAGTATTTACTATTTAAAAAATATATGTTATTTATATTTAAAATAAAATAAAATATAAAACTACACTTTGTTTTTCACTACTATGTGGTTATTTTAATTGCCGACTAGTTTCGCTTGTACCCAAGCTTCCTCAGGGCTTCGTAATACATTTTAATATTGAACAAGCGAAACTAGTCGGCAATTAAAATAACCGCATAGTTGTGAAAAACAAAGTGCAGTGTTTTTATTTTATTTTATTTTAAATACAAATAATAATAAAATTTAATGTCTTACCGCAAAATGCTTCATACGGATATTGTATTTATTATTTGTTTTTATTTTTTGAATTTATTCCTGTTCTGATAAGTTTGTCTCCGGAAAATTTACCCATAAAATGGCAGCAAGCTACTGAAACTCATTTAACCTCAAGAAGAATAGTGGGAATATATCGGATTTTTTTATTAACTAGTATTTAACATGAACATGGTTTTGACACATGGAAAGAATGAGTGTAGAAAAAATGGTAAAAAAAATATATACTTTAACGATGTAAACGGAACTAGAAGTAGAAGAAGACCGAGGAAAATGTTGCACGATCAAATAAATAAAATATTGAATCTCACCCACGCGAGAATTCGGAGAAATCAACGTGCGTGCATGACACGATGTATATGTTGAGGAAGCGAAAGAAGTATGTCAGAAAATATCAGTGTGGCGGTCCATTCTTTCTGCCTACGCACTTATATTACAAACTGTCATTTGCTCTTTCCTTTCAAAAACTAACACCTTTGACTTTCCAACATTCATCATTAAATCGTTTGATTTGCATACCTCATACCTCATAATTATAACAATTCTCCTCCTAATTATTATAATAAGCTCAAATATAAAATTCTGCAAAAATTTACACCGTTTATAACAATAACACCACACATAGTCCACACCCATGACCATTATCTTCCTACTCGGTTTTGTACACAGGTTTAACCGCCCCCCACTCAAGGGCACTCCTTGTCACCCACATTCTCCACCCAAGAACTCGGCCCCTGTCCAATGCCATCCTTTACCCATTCAAACTCCTCCCTGTTCAGATTGTAGTCAGGTCCAAATGTCGGACCCAACCCACCATATCCTCCAAGAAATCCTCCTCTCAACATCCAACAATATCCAACCTCAATATCCAAGAGTATTCAAAACAGTATTTAAATAATCAAAAACCTATTCGACTAACAAACTCCTGGTGGCTTATGTAATATGACATACTTATATCGTTACGTGAACACGTATTTCATGGAAAATATACCCCATTTGATGATCCGTTTAATCACGTTACGTAAACCTTTAACAGGGAACGGTGCATGGTAATAATTAAATCTTCTGTATTAGAGATAAAGCACATACGCATGCAACCATTTTGATGTGTAACAGTAACCGTATATTGTTTTAATAAACTGCAGTTGAAAAGTAGATCTTCTTCTTATTCTGGTGCCATATCAGGTCCCCCCAACGTTGGCGATCACTGCAGCAAAGGAATCTCTATCCTGCGCCACTTGGAACAGGTTCTGAACTCTTGTAATTCCTGTCCACTCTTTGATGTTCTGAAGCCAGGACAAATTGAGTTTAAATGCATTTTAATATGAACTGCAATAGTAATTTCCCGCAGTTCGAAACCAATTTGATTTCAATATATGCCGGCCGAGGAAAACTTGGCACAATCAAATCAATTAAATGTTAAATCTCGGTACGCGAGGAGTATAAGAAATCGACGTGCATGCATGACAAGATGTATGAATGTGGAGGAATCGAAAGATGTGTGTCAGGACAGAACAGTGTGGCGGGCCATTCTTTTTGACTACCGTACGGGGAAATGGCGTGATAGTTAGTTAAAGGCGGGCCACACTGTGGATAAACATCGGTTGTACAGGACTTCTATTTCATTCTACGCCGGGTAAAATAATGCGAGGAAGAGAGATAAACGTACCATGTTTGGTTGTGCATGTTTGTTTGTTGCACATGGTACGTTTATCTCTCTTCCTCGCATTATTTTACCCGGCGTAGAATGAGATAGATAACTGTTTGAATAAACACGAATCCCTATGGATTTCACGTGTTTATGCGGTTTGTTTATCAGTGTGGCCCGCACTTTAGTTAGTTAAAATAGAATGGACTCTTAATTTGAACCAACGGGGTTCTGATTTTATTATTCTTTCTCTTCTTCCTCTTAGTTTAGGTTGTATGACTTGTTTGTGACGGTGAGCTGTCCTGAGATGATGACGTCCAGCGATCTCTCCATCTCTTCGGTGGTCTTCCTGGTTATCTCTTGCTGCTTGGGTTTTCATCTTTAACAATTTTCGCAATTCTTGTATTCTCCATGCGGTCCACGTGGGCTCTCCAAAAGCGCCTTCTATTTCTTTCCCATCTCACTATGTCCTCAACACCACAGACAGACCTTCTCGTTTCATTTCTGATCAGATCTCTGAGGGTATTGTCTGCGATGGAGCGTAGGGTTCGCATTTCTGCTACTCTAAGAAGGTTCTTAGTTCTATTGGTATCGGCTCTGACTTTTTTTCCATACGTTATGATGGAGCGAACGCATGCCTTGTATATCTTAACATTACTTTCGGTTAGCATGTATTTGTTCCTCCATACGGTAGCTACCGATCTCTATGCCTAGGTAAGTGAATCGCATGACTTGCTCAATAGGTATGTTATCGATGATCAGTTTACATCTGAGAGGCTCTTTTGATATCGTTAAGCACTTCGTTTTACTTGTAGATATTTTTTTAAATTTTAATAAATTATTATGAACTTCTTCCATTGATGCGGCACTAGGATTCATTGGTGCTTCGTTTATATATTAGCTCATTCGCCATTTGTATTGAATGAACACAAATATTTCTTTTTTCAGCTGATTGGCGGCCGTGTACAGAACTCGGATGTCCTGAGTGATGTAGGTCTATTTGTCCCTGATAATTACCTTCGTCGAAGACAGCACAGATTGTTTCATTTGCCACTCTGCAGAACCAACCTGCCAATGGTTATGCCTGTGGGTAGGGCAATCTTATTGCTTAATCGGATCGCCTCGGAGGTCGACATATTTCGTTATAGTGTGAGTTGCCTCAGGGATGCAATATCAATGTTATGATTTTTTCTTATTCTTAAGCTTAATTTTTTTTTAAATGCTTCTCTTTTTATAATGTAATTGCAAACGATTTAGAATTGTATGTCTGTAATGTTAGTGATTTTTATCAAAATAAATTAAAATGAAATGAAATGAAATGAAATATTTCTAGAAGAGAAGTAATAGGAACAAGAGTAAGAAGAAACATGTATTTTTTTTTTACATCGCAGTGTAATACAACCCTTTTTTCTCGTAATTCTACATGTCACATAAAACAAACAAACAAACAAAGAGCACATTCTCTTGTTTCCAATATATTCCTTGACGTCACATGTCTGCTATATTGACAGGAGTAATTTAATTATAGTCCAAAGCAGCGTGTCCTGTTAATTCTCCCATCACCAGTAATCCTGCACCATTCGTCTTGCTTACAATAGTGACGGGCGGTAAACAACGGGTTACATTGTTATTTCAATACTGTTTTATTTATCAAACTGTTATTATGTCCACTCATACTACGAAAATAACGCTTTGATTTTTCCATGAATTTAAACAAACAAATCATCACGCCGTTTCTCCGAAGGGGTAGGCAGAGAGATTGCACCGCCACACTACTTTATCCTGGCAAGCCTCTTTAGCTCCTCCACATTCATACAGCGAGTCACACACGCACGTCGATTCTTCCGACTTCTAACATGACCAACCTTTAAAATTTTGATTAATTTGGTCATGCCGTGTTTTCCTCGGTCTGTCTCGACTCCGTACTCCATTTACATCATTAACGTATATTTTTTTTAACCATTCTTTCTCCATCCGTGCGCGCCATATGTCCGAATAATACCTTCTTCCGCTCTACATTCCTTTCTTATATCAGCATTTGAGATTCTGTCGTATATCGTTCTACCACACATACGTTTAAGATACCTCATCTCTAAATCTAAATAAGCTTGATTTAGATTTTACATATTATAGGTATTTTGATCAATCTCTTAGGGTGAAGGAATAAATGAAGAAAGAGTGGTAGAGAACGTACACGTTAACTATGTAAATGGAACAAGAAACAGAGAAAGACCGAGAAAAAGTGGTAAGATCAAATCAATCAAATTATACACGCCGACCATTTGAGAAGTCGACGAAATCGACATGTGTACATGACACGATATATAAAGTTGAGGAAGCGAGAGAAATATGCCGTGAAAGAACAGTGAAGCAATTCATTCGTCGAGGAATTGGGATGGTTAGTTAGTAAAATTATTTTGATCAAGAATATTATTTGAGACCATCCCTAGTGTCAGTACTGGGTCCCTTATTTGTAAATACCTATAATATAGGGGTTTATTCATTATATTACCGTGTGTTTTTGTTGCCACGATAGACCAATAATGTTCTCTTTATTTAATAGTTTTCTTAGATTTAACTTTTAATTTATTAAAGTCGACATGATTTAGACGACATGACGTCATAAGACGACCTTCATGGCAGTGTAGCAAGAGCTATAACTAGCACACTGAACGTCTCAGTTTTATTTCCCGGCGATGGTAGTATGATTGTCACACTATCTTCTGTCTGATGTAGAATTCACGTAACAATAAAATAGATTAGCTACCAATGAAATGTTATGAGAATCAATAGTTAAAAAAAGTTTGTATAATTAGGTTCAAATAACCTGCTGTACATAAATGTATAAAGCAAAGGGAATCTACCAAAATAAAAACCCCAAGTGGTTTCTCAGGAACCAGCAAAAATGGTACATTTCACTGGAAACTAATCACAGAAGCAAAGATGGCAGTATACAATTGAGTTCTAGTGCCAACCCTCATGTATGGAAGTGAAGCTTGGAGCTGGCAAAAGAAGGATAAAAGCAGGATAAACGCCGTAGAAATGAGATCACTAAGAAGAATGTGCAGGAAAAAGTCGTATGATAGGATACCGAACGATGAAATAAGAAAGAAATGTAAAACAGATGACTGCATCATGGATAAAATTAAAAAAGGATCCCTGAGATGGTTTGGACATATGAAACAAATAGATAAGAGTAGAATGGTTAAAAAGTTGTACACAAGCAGCGTGAGTGGAAAAAGAAACCCAGGACGACCGAGGAAAACATGGCATGAAAAAACATGGGAAACACCGAGGAAAACATGGCATCAAATTAATCAATTACTAAAAGACGGCCACATTCGAAGTCGGAATAATCGACGTGCGTGCATGGTACGATGTATGAATGTAGAGGAAGCCCGAGAGATATGCCAGGACAGAGCATTGTGGCGATCCATCCTCTATGCCTACCTCTCCGGGGAAATGGCGTGATGGTTAGTTAGTTAACTAATCCTTTGGATGAAACTTGCGAAGAGTAATCTTCTTATTCTTCTTCATCGATGGCCCTATAGTCCAACTCTTGTTTGGCCTCCAATTATTCTAGCCTCCTGATCTACGCTGTGACTCTCCAATTCTGTATTTGCAGCAGCTGGGTTGCGTCCCTCCCAAATTCATCATCCTATCATAGTCTTACCATGTTTACCTTCCTTCTTCTTCTAAGTATCCTTCCACATCTTTAAAAAGTAAAATTATTAGATTATTTTTTTATATTGTATAAACTCGCCACACGAGTAGCTACATCTAAAGTAGTCCATTTCGGATGCCACTTCATTGAGAATACGAGTCGCCTTCAATATAGTTTTGAAGTGCTTCAGTGCGGCAATTTGGGGCATATAATATTATATGGGCCCTAGCTTACTCTAGGGATCGCATAGTTACAGATTACTCCTTATTTCTGGATCAAAAGTACAGCTAGATTATAAATTAGATGTTAGGTTTATTGTACAATGTCATTCAATGCGATAAAAGAATTTTGAAATCAAAATTTCCCGTGAAGATAACAAAAGTATCTAAAAAAAATAGATTTTTTTTTAATTCTTAATTTGTAATTTATTTTTCAAGTTTTCCATATTTAACTACCTTGCTATTTTAACACAGTAATGAGTTCAGACGAGAAATCACTCAAACATGTTTACAAAAAAACATGGATTAAGGTCACAAAATACAAAAAAAAAGTATTTAATATTCACGCCGAAGCTCGTTTAAGAAAGCTCAAGAATTCACATAAAAGAAATAAAATTTACCTAATCGCACAATAAGCATTGAGACTCCAGCCAAAACCTTTATTCAGCAAAACTAAATTTACCTTGAATTCGCTCAAAATTTCGGATGAAACGAAGCTTAAAGCGTTCGTGAGTAGTTAAGCTTAGAAATTCCTGAAAATCCTAACAAGCAGCGCCAGCGTAGCTTTTCAGCAGAACTGAAAATTTAGAATCGCGGTACCAGGAGCGCAAAGAGGCGAGTCGGTTAACGGCGCCGAACGACACGGTTTTCCGAGTCGACGCCGGCGCCTGAGGTGGGCGCCGCCCGCATAGACGACATACCTATGCATACAGGTTAGTATAGCTATGTTAGCTGTCGTGAAAGTAGATGGGTATAGTTTTTATTTGCTATGGTGACGTAACTGTGTTACCAGGATTCAATGATGAACAGAATGTCAGGTTGTACTGCGTTTCTAGTTAATAATTTATTATTTTATCAGATATACGAGTACATACAAAGATCCATTGATAAAATATTCAATTATCATTAACAGTTGATAACTTTTCATATTAAATGGTATATACTTTTTAATTTAATATAAATAATACAAACAGAATCATCAGAAATCAATCAAGGTGTAAAAACTTCGAAATATATTGAGATAATAAAACTCTTAAGTGGAAAAAATAGTCCATTGTTTTCGCCGAAACACAATGATACCTTAACATTTTAAACTGTTAAATTAAATAACTTTGTTTTGTGTATCACAATTTATTTTATTTTACGCGACAGCTGTTTCGTCAACTTATGTTGACATCATCAGGTGTTACAATTATTATTCAAATGTTTATTTTATATATATACATTTGATATATTATTGTAACACCTGATGATGTCAACGTGGGTTGACGAAACAGCTGTCGCGTAAAATATAATAAATTGTGATACAGAAAACTAATTTATTTAATTTAACAGGAAAAACGTTTTTTTTAATTATTTTAAAAAATTCGTTATTGTGGATATCCAACGCCTTAAATTTATTATTAGGTGTATAACTTTGCTTCCGCCGTTTTGCAATAGATGGCAGTCTATCATATATCATTTTCGCGGACATTCTTCTCAGTGATCTCATTTCTATGACATTTATCCTACTTACATACTTTTTTGCCAGCTTCAAGCTTTACGTTTCGTACGTAATTAAATATTTATAAAATAATTTAAGGATCTATTTTCATGTTTGTCATTTAAACGACTGTTTTTTTTTTCAGTAACATTTTAGTGCGAATTTGTTTAGATACAAATGGAATATTCGTTAGAATGATCACAGTTATTTCTCTTCGGTTGTAAGAAAAAGGTGATAAATGTTAGGGGAAAAAATATAAAATGTCTACGTATATTTACATAGTGTATTAATAACTAACTAACTAACCATCACGCCAAAGAATGGACTGCCACACTTTTCTTTCCTGACATATTTCTCTCGTTTCCTCAATATTCATACATCGTGTCATGCACTCGCGTCGATTTCTCTGACTCCTCACATGGCCGACATTCAATATTTGATTTATTTGATCGTGCCACGTTTTCCTCGGTCTTCCTCTATTTCTGGTTCCATATACATCATCAACATATAATTGTTTTACCATTCTTTCTTAATTCATTCTTTCCATATTTCCCAACCATCTTAAGGATCCTTTCATTATTTTGTTCATGACACCATCATTCGCACCGCATTCACTTCTTATATTTTCATTCGACACTCTATCATACACAGAGTATCCACACATTCGTCTAAGAGATCTCATTTCTACTGCATTTATTCTGCTTTCATCCTTCTTTTGCCAGTTCCATGCTTCGCTTGAATTAATAATGTGTGACTTAAATTTGTATGCTAATAAAATCAAATATTAAACAATTAAAATTACGTGTGACTTACATAATATGTAATAAAAAAAATTATGTATATTTTACATCAATTAAGGATTCTTTACTGTGCCATAAATAATATCTAGTATATCGGTTTTTCTAATGGTAAATAAAATGTTAAATTACGAAAGCGCATTTTTTTAAACTTCTAACCTCTTCTAACAAATAAAATCGATTAATACAGTTGCCAAGTTCAATGTGAAAAAAAACACAATAAAAAATTGCTTTAGAAGATTTAATTTGATAATTAAATGGGGAGCTTCCATATCATAATAAAATAATTATTTTATATTTAAAAACCAGTGTTTATTTACGTCATAAAAATGCAAAAAAAAACATTTCATTATAAATATGATTTCCTAGTACAAGTGTAGCTCCCAGTAAGCAGAGCTTAATATCACAAAAGCTTACTCCTATTAACCGGGCTTTATAGTTTAGAAATGAAAGCTTTAAGCTTCTAATAAGTTCCTTAAGTTACCAGGAGCGCAGAAAGACACGAGGGTCGCTAGCGTGGAACTAACCCGCAGTGAGACCGCGCTGTTTTTGCGCGTGGTAAAAATCTGAACTAAACACCTCTCGGACTAGTAAGTATTGATCTAAAAGGGTGGTTAGACTTGCGTAACTTTTGATCTACCTGTCTCACAGCGCCCTCGTCGTACGCAAATAATATAATTGTGTTTGGCGTATGTGTTGCAAGTTCAGGGGAACACTTTCGTATTTTTGATATACAAAATATTCTTATTTGCTTATTTTCTATGATAGAATTATTTTAATTTCGAAATTATTTTGTTCGCTTGGCTTCAAGATATATTTGTCGGCTTAAAATAAAATACTTATAATATTTAGTGTGACTGTTAGTCTATGGAATAAAAGCGTTTGTTTTCTAAATCAAGAGGGCGTGGGTTCGACTCACAGAAATTGTTTGATTACAATTACGAGCTTTTTAGATTATTTTGGATATTGTTAAAAATATTTTTAGTATGGTTTTATGTTTTATTTGATTTATCTGATCTTTATGTGTACATTTATTTTGCCATATATATTACAATATATATATATACTCGTATATATATAATTTAATTTATTATCTTGTAAAAAATTATTAATGACATTTGTCGGCTTTCTAAGGCATTATCATACATTAGAAAGGCGAAACATGTCATTCCTATAAATTATAATAAAATTTTAGAAAACAGACGTTAGTATTCGTACTAATTATATAACATACAGTTATACATCATTGTTTAAAAATATATATATCCTATTAACACATATTCATTGTTTCTTAACGTCCGTGTAAATTTACATATTAAATAATTAATACAAATGAAAACGTTTGTTTATTATATTTTATGTGAATAACATGTTTTGCCTGTCTAATTTATTATCAAATGTTTTATACTTTGATTTTAACATTTGATATGCCTTATACATGTGAAATTTGTCGTTCACATTAAATTGAATAAAATTTCTAGAAAACAGACGTTTTCATTCATATTAATTAGTTATAAATACACCAAAAAATATATTTTATTCGCATGAAACAATATTATAATCAAACTACATGATTCGTTTCTATCTTCAAATCAATCAAATAGTTCCACCAAATGCTCGGTTCCACTGAATTTAACAAGACACGTGACCTATTCAAAAGTACCAGGAGCACAGAGGTTGAAAACGGTGTTGGCGCGCTCCGGTCAACGTGTGGCAGGGGAAAAGAGCGCGATCCCCGCCCGATATCGCCGTCCCGTTCGCGCCCACTTGCATGTGTGCGTGTTCTATTTCTGGAGGGTTGCAATACCCCCTTCGTGTTCGTACTCCATATGGGCTGTGCATGTGTTACGTTTGTTCCTTCATCGTATTCTCTCCTGATACATTACACACATGGCCCAATAATGTAACTGAGGAAGAGACGGAAACACGTGTGTATTTAGATTTCATTACTGAGGTAAAATGAGTGTGTTGTACACGCATAGGGTGTTTTCAAATTTAATCACATTTTATCGATGTTAGCACAAAAAATTAATTAGATGATATCTACTAAGTTAAGGATAGGTGAAGATCTTTGAATGATATTTATTCTTTATATTTCCTTATATGGTATTATTCTCTAACAAATTATGGTTAATAAGGAATATTGTAATTTCACAATGCATCTTCTTTCACTTTTTATTGTGTGTTGCCGTCTGTTCGACCCTGATGATTATCTTCGACAAAGGGGCCATAGATTGCTTTATCTCCCACGATGCAGAACCAACCTGCCAATGGTTATGCCGGTAGGTAAAGCAATATCTTTGCTTTGTTTGACATATTTTATGATAGTTTGGCTCATCTGAGGGAAGTACTATCTTTATTATAATTGTATGGTATATTTATTTTAATAATTTGTCATGCATCTTATGTTTCTAGCTCTTTTTATTAATCTTTTATGTATCACTTATTATTGTGTATCTCTAACTTGTATCTTAAGTGTATTGGAAAAAAAAATTCTGTAATGCTTTAGATATGTTTAAAATAAATAAATGAAGTGAAATATGTATGTTCTCTGTTTATATGTGTCAATCTATTAATATCTCTACTACTTTGTAACTTAGCACGTTTGTAATACGAATAAAAACGTCAGTTTTCTAAAAGTTTTATTATATATAATGGAAATGACATGTTTCGCCCTTCTAAGGCATTATTGAATGTCTCTCGAATCTGAAACATGTCATTCCCATAAAATATAATAAAACTTCTAGAAAACTGACGTTTTCATTCGTATTAATTATTT
The DNA here is from genome assembly GCA_022606425.2 of Lepidostoma basale. Lineage (NCBI taxonomy): Eukaryota > Metazoa > Arthropoda > Insecta > Trichoptera > Lepidostomatidae > Lepidostoma > Lepidostoma basale. The sequence continues at coordinate 58,655 of JAHDVF020000259.1, read as the reverse complement.
AATATGGAGTTTTATTGTACATCATTGTTCAAACAATAAATAAACATGTTTTTTTATGTAAAAGTCATTGTGGCGTTTATGTAAAAAAAAAAAATAATAATAATAATATACAGTTAAATAGGCGAAAACCCAGATTTCATGAAGAAAGATTATGACATTATTGAATATTTTGAATACATGAGAGTGAGTGAGGAATGTTTTGATTCTCTCCGATCTTTTTAATTTTGTTCTGATTATTGTTGTATGACAGTAGTGTAGAAAACAAAAGGATAACAATTTGGTATTGTTAATTATATTTTTTTAAATGTGTGTGAAAAAAAAACATTAAAAATTAAAACTTTTTACTGATTACGATTGTAAAGCGAACCAAGTTTTTAAAGGGTGGAAAATCTTTACTTCCGTGAATATTTCCCGGTCTATTACAAACACAATATTATTAATTAAAAAATTAATTATACGTTAAATAAGTATTAAATCAAATCAGTTATGGTAACTGACAATATTTCATATTATAGATTTCTTAAATATTGAAATTATCTGCAGTTTGGACATTTAAATTTCATAAAACAAAATAGTGATTTTTTTTATATTTAGTATAATAAATCACATTTTGTATGTATTTAATAATTATAAAAAATTGCAGCGTTCTTTTTTGTATTGAAATCATAGATTAATATAATGCTGTAAGGCAAACAACAAGAAAACAATATGTTTTTAAATATAATATATGAAAAAATTAAAGAGTTGGCAGTGTATCCTCCCAGCGTACTCCCTTGTAGTTATATAAGCTACATATCTTATATTTTGTTTGTTTAAATAATCTTATTCTGTGTATTTAAATAAATACGTTATTTTATATATGTACACTAGGATTCAGCTGGGTTATGAAAATACGTACAGGCAAAAGAAGTAGAGGCAGATCTCCTGCGCATTGGTGTGACCAGATTAAGAAGATGACTTGGGAAGACCTCTACTCGACGGTGCAGACTGTGGATAACAAAGAGAATTGGAAGCGTTTTATTTTAGCCCCAGGCAGCTCAAAGATCACCACCCTCAGTCTCAAGGAAACAAAAAAATATATATATTTTTATTATTATTATTATTATTTTGTTGAATCGCTCTTTACATCATGACAGCATGAGCCAAATCGATGTAAAGGGTATTATAGCTATCATAGTGATTATCGTGACATGTGATAGGTAGCTAATCTATCGCCATTTTTTGTCACGTGAATTTTACACTAGAACAAAGACAGTGTGACAATCACAATCCCCTTGCCAGGAATCGAACCCGGAACCTTCGGGGTGGCAGTCAATGCACTTACCACTCGGCCACGAAGGTCGTGAGAAAAAGAAAAGGCGATTGATAAATAATTTTATTCGCGTTAATTATGAATAAAAATGTATATGTTATCAATGACACAATAATATATATTTTTTTATACGTAAAAAATTTACCGCATTATGTTTATTTGCAATTTATAAAATTTCATATATTTATGTCTAATTAGACTTATATGACATGTGATTTAGTTGTATATATATTATATGACAAATCCTAAAATGTATTTTATTTGGGCGCGAGCGTTAACGAACACCGAGTGATGTAAGCTGCACACCACAAAGCTTGGAGGGACGAAAATAGGTTACTGCATACATTTATATGTTCGTACTAACACCCACTCCTGTAACAGCCCGGGAACTCTTCCTCCCGTTTTCCCGAACGGCTCACCTCCTCGCCCGGCGTCCTGCCCTGGTAGCCGGCGTCGGAAACAATGCAGTGTGGGCGGCGTCGGCGTCGTCTCGGACGTGTTACACCGGCCAAGGGCGTCGCCGTCTACACCTACTTCCTCAACCGCCTCCAAAACCGAAGACGCCGCCCATTTCCACGAAAAACTTACACCTCCTGCAAACTCTGCTCTCCTAGTATCAAACGCCGAATGTTCTTGTAATTTTTCCTTTACAGCGCAGTCTTCTAGGTGAATCAGAGATACACTGACCGCGTTTCCAGATGCTATTTTACTGAGAAAAGCGTATTTTTACTACTGCAGCTTTCTGCTTGCCTGGGAATGAAAGTTCTCAGGAAAATACCGTAGGCGGCGCCATCGAGCGTCGGGCGGCGTCTTAGCCGCATTTTACCCCCAAGACATGGGGAAGGGAGAGAAAATCCTCCCCAAAATGTCTACAAATTTATATTATACTACAAATGGTTACCACCCCTTTTCTAGTTATCTACACTTGACTCAAAGTTAAAATACTGCATATAATATATCCATCCCCTAGATTTAACTCCCCTTTATCTGATCTCAATCAGGGTGCGCTATAAAATGGGGTGATTTTGATGTGAGGGTTGCTAGAAAATATTAGTATCGCACGAATTTAATTTTGTATGGGACTGACACCCACGCTTTTTTCTGCTCTCCTGGTATAAAGCGTCGGAAAACCGTTCTGTAGGCGGCAACATTTTCTTGCCCGACGGGTGCCGGGCGGCGTCGGCGTCGGCCACTGCCCACATTGCACATGTACTTGTTGACACGTGGCCATTCCCCTCCGATCCAGAAACTTCAAACTTATTCGAAGCTCCGTCAGCCACCTGTTAAAAAATATTCGTAGTTACAATAAGCTTAAGATTAGTAAAATATAAAAATAAAGAAAATATTATAAATAATCAAATAAATTTAACGTCAAGTCCAATCTTTGATTTGTTTCCTTTGTTATAAGTAATTATCTGAACCCCAATAGGAACTTTAAATTATTTTTTTTAAATTTTAAATTCAATCATAATATTTGTTATTACGTAAGCATTAACGTTCCATAATAAATCTTTATAACACCTCTCAGATCACGTAAACAGTTTTATAATATTTTAAATTTGTATGTATCTTTATAATATGTATCAGTAAAGAAGGACTGGTTGTCCGAAACATGTCAATGTAATTTTTTTTTTTTAATGTTAGTGTTGTATAAACAGTGTGTACTAACTAACTAACTAACCATCACGCCGTCTCCCCGAAGGGGTAGGCAGAAAGAATGGACTGCCACACCTTTCTTTCCTGACATATTTATCTCGCTTCCTCAACATTCATACATCGTGTCATGCACGCGCGTCGGTTGGATGTAGGTGCCAAAATGAGCGGAGTGTCAGTAAGCTGTCTCTTGTATGCGGATGACGCTGTCCTACTTGCTGACAACGAGCATGAACTACAAGTCCTGGTGAATTGTATGTATGAGGTATGCATGCGAAATGATCTGATGATGAATGTTAATAAGTCCAAGGTAATGATTTTTGAAAAGGAAGAAACCGCGACAGTCTGCAACATTAGCGTGAATGGTGAAAACTTGAAGCAAGTAGTTGAGTTTGTGTATTCAGGTAGTATGTTTACAAGAGATGGGAGAGTGGAGAGGGATATTGAAAGAAGGGTTGGGGCAGGCAACAAAGTGAATGGTGCACTTAAAGTTGTCATCGCAAACAAAAACCTATCCAAAAAAGCTAGAATGGTAGTGCACAACAGTGTGTATAAAAATAAAAATGGAAATTATAAAAACTTTATTTTAAAAAATATATATCGTTTACCCTCGCTTGTATATTAAAATCGTATGATTAATTGAGATTGATCCCCAGTTGGGAGTTATGTATTAAAACCGTGTACTTGGTAAATGAACAATAAACAAATATAATCCATTGTTTTGTCAGAAATACTATGATATTTCAACATTATTAAATATTTAATTTAAAACTTATTATTTTATTTTATAATATACGGGAATATAGTATTAAAACTTTTGGTAGTTGAAACAACATCCATGTGAACAATGTAGTATATATACAAACATATATGTACTTATACCGAGGGAAACGTGGCATGATTAAATTAATCAAATACATTAATATTGGCCACGTGAGGTGTTGGAATAATCGAAGTGCGTGCATGACACGATATATAAATGTAGAGGATTCTAGAGAAGTATGTCAGAAAAGAACAGTATGGCGGTCCATTATTTAAGTATACTACTTCAGGGAAACGGTGTGATGATTTGTAAGTTAGTTAGTTTATTATGAATATAATATAATTGATTGTTCGTTTTCTCGTTTAGATTTCAGATTTTCCTGACACATACGTATTTTCAAAAGATGACCATTCAATTGAAAGACGAGATTCGCAAGCTCTGCCGCGTTCTCTTTTGGAAAACCCAGAGGTAAGATGATTATTTTATTATATTTTCATATTCACATCTACGCCAGAAAGGTGGAAGCGGAAATGTTTTTGGATATAATAAATCAAAGTGAAGAAACGTTTTTTTTTTACTTATTTTCCAAACCTTGTTCAATATTTAATTAAAGGAATATTTTTATTACGGATACACCCCAATCGTTTATTTATTATTTGAAGAAAAGCACACAATTTCTTTTTTTTACCATCACTTTGTGTTGTGGATTTACGTTTGAATAACTTTTTGGTAACATTGAATTATCACAACACTTTTTTTCCCTCTTCACAAACACGTTTCGGGACACAAACTTCCCTTCTTCGGTGTTAAAATTCATACAAGAAGGGAAGTTTATGTCCCGAAACATGTTTGTGAAATGCGCAAAAATGTGTTGTGATAATACAATGTTTTCAAAAAGTTATTCAAAAGCACATAACATTATCGATTCCTAACTGTACCTGAACAACCCGTAATAATGACCACAAACTCAAATTTCTAATAATGACCACAAACATATTAGCTCAATTTAACCAATTTATTTATAGGTTATTTATTTATAGAAAAGCTTACTAGCTTCCATTAGTACATAAATCAAATCAATTTTTCTTTTTCTTCTCGGAGTTACATCCCATTGTGGGATTTGATCTCCTCCACAACAATCCTTCTCTGATTCCTATCCTTGGACATCCCTTTCCGTAATCTAGGTCCTTCCAATTTTCTCTAATCTTTGGTCCTTGTGTTTTTGCCTAAGTCGTTGCTCATTTGGGAGTCAGAGTTCCGAGACAATTGTGTTAGTATTCGTAATCATGTATTATTTTCCCATGCTGGGTGATTAGCCCTGCGATGAACCCTCTTTCTTTATTCGGGCTTGGAACTGGCTTGGAACGGGGGGCTTAGAAAAAAAAATTCGGAGTATAGATTATAAAACGAATGCGCAGACCCAAAAATGCTTCATATATTTTGAAGTAAAGTGATAAACCGCAATTATAAAAAAATATGAAATACAAAAACAATTCAATAAAAAAACTTTTGATTTGTTTTACACCATTTTATTTCAAGTAGTCGAACCAGTTTCGCTCCCACCGGAACCTTTTTCAGGGTTACAAAAACCAACTTGTTTTCAAACCCTTTCGTATGGAGCACTTGGTTTTGGTGTGACATTATTGAATAAAATAATAATACACTTTTAGTATTTGTATCATTTTATTTTGTAACACCAACCGGAGTTTCGTCAGGGTGAGAGAGTAAACTAAATATAAAATCAGAGAACAATATATGAAAAAAGAAATATAAAATGGAGAGGAAAAAGAGGGGTATGAGAAAGTGTGCGCGAGGACGAATAGAATTTTAGAACGTTGAGTCACGATCATTAGGAAAAAATATTATTACCCCTCTTTCTCCCCTCATTTTTGTATTTCTTTCTTCATTCTCTGATTTTATGTTTAGTTTACGCTCTCACCCTGACAAAGCTCCGGCGGGAGCGAAACCGGTTGGTGTTACCAAATAAAATGGTTTAGATACAAATCTACTTCTTCTTCTTCTTCCTCAGGGTATTCCCGTACACTCCTGGACAAAGGCCTCCTCCATTCGCTTCCATGTCACTCTGTCCTGTGCAGACTGCATCCAGGCTATTCCGACGTGTCTGTTCAGATCATTCTTCCACCGTAGTTGCAGTCGCCCTGCACATCTCTTCACAGCCCACGGTCTCCAAGTCAGCAGTCTTCTTGTCCACTTTTCATCTGAGCTTCTTGCCTCTTGCCATTTTAGAGTCGCCACCCGGTGGATGATGTCAGTGACCTTTGATCTTTCTCTCACTGTATCGTTTCTGATTATGTCTCTTAGGTTTATTCCTAACATGGCTCTTTGGGTCACTCGTAGTTTCTCGGCACTCTGTTTGGACAATGTAACAGTTTCAAGACCATAAGTACCAATTAGCAGAACGCAGGTTTCATAGACTTTTCGTTTCAGGTTGATCGGTATTATCCGATTTTTAAGCATGTAACTCATGTTTTCGAAAGCTGCCCAGCTTAGTACAATTCTTCTTTTTAGCTCTGCGGTTTGGTTATCTCGGCCCAATCGAATATTATGTCCCAGGTTTGTATATTATGTTAACAAATATGTTGAATAAATCTAAAATAATATTTGAATGCTCTTATGGGAGTGAAACCGGTTGGTTCGATAAAACAAAATAAAGCGTTTTTTTTAATAACGCCACACCACAAATTACTGCTTCATACGATTTACGATTAATCACGAATCATACGATTAATCACAATAGCTCAGACATCCGATAATACGAGTATTACAATTCACAGTCAGTTCCGGTATAGATACGCAAGGCATATCATCCGGGAATTGTATTGATTCCCGGAAACGACTAACGTCTTTCTTCATAATAATTGGCTTCTAAACTAACAAAATAATCGTCAAGCTGTCTTACAGAAGGGATAGGCAGAAAGAATAGACCGCCACACTGATATTTCCTCACATACTTTTCTCGCTTCCTCGACATTCAAACATCGTGCTATACACGCATATCAATTTTTCCGACTCTTCACATTCAATATTTGATTTATTTAATCATTGTCTTCCTCTATTTCTTGTTTCATTTACATAATTAACATATACTTTTCTTTACCATTCTTTCTCCAATCAATCTTTCAATGTGTCTTAACCATCATTATGATCCTTTCATTGTTTCATTTTTTTAGAACTCTCTATCATACACAGATTTTCCATACATTCGTCTAAGAGATCTCATATATACTCAATTTATTCTATGTTCATCCTTCTTTTGCCAGTTGCATGCTTCACTTCCATACACAAGTTTCGGTAAAAGAACACCGTTGTACTTTTCACCAACCCTTACCTTATTACCTAACCTACAATTTTGTATAAAAAACAAAAATAATTCATTGTTTTGGCGGAAACACTTTAATATTTCAACACCATTAACAGTTTAATTTTTAAAATACTGTTTTATAATATCACAATTGATTCAATTTCTATGAAATTGCCGTGACAGCTGTTTCGCTAACTAAAGATAGCATCATCAGGTGATACAATCAACGTCGCGACAATTTTATAGAAATTAAATCAATTGTGACATGAAATAGAAGTGTTTTAGTCCAACACTATGATACTTCAACATTATTACTGTTAAAATTTATAACACTGTTATAACAAAACAATTTATTTTTATTCACTGAGAGTGACGCGACAGCTGTTTCGCTAACCGATGTTTACATCATCGTTTGTTGATTTGCTTCACTCAATTCGTGAGGTACCCACCTTTCAAGCTTTTTCACCTTCCCAATTTGCTTCAAGTGGATTAAAACAGTTTTATCACTAGCACCGCAGCCTGCAGCTAACTCGGACGTGGTTTGCGATGGATCCACTTCCAAAATAGCCCTCAATTCTTCATTATCATTTTTGGTCTCCGGCCGTCCACGGGGCTTGTTCTGCAGGTCAAAATTTCCAGAACGAAAACGTTGGAACCAAAAACGCACTGTGTTTTCTTTTGCGGCACAGTCGCCATACACATCATTAATCCTTCGAGCCGTTTCTGCAGCACCGGTGCCACGGTGGAACTCGTACTCGTAAATAACGCGATATTTCAAGTTTTCCATTTTGTAAACTGAGTGACGCAAAGAAAAAAACAATTGAGAAAAAAACAAATGAATTATAATTTTCGAAACACAAATACTTGAGCAAATAGCTGTATAAATTTGAATTTGGAATTCCTAACCAAAGAGAAGATATTTGAGATCAAAGTTGCCAGTACGGCAAAACGCCAATTTCATATGTAAGGACCTAATATATACAAGATCCAAAAATATTTGTCAGACGTGGTGTCGAAAGGCGGAATGGTGAATGTTGTTAAACATGAAGTGATCGCTTAACCCAACCAATGACAGGTTATAAGTCCTGTAAGCGCCTTGACTACCATATTCTTTCCAAATAATTTACATCTTCATCTCTATTGAGATACAATTAATCCTTATTGTAATATATGTGTCTAATTTATCCTTTGTTTGGATTGTTTAACTTCTCCTGTAATACGGCTTGTATTAATTGAGTGTGTAACATACCACTGTGATTAACTTGCCTTATCTTGTTTTATTAATTCCGCTGTACATATACTGAACCCTTGTAGTGTCAACATAAGCCACGCTGACACATTCAGGTTGAACCGACCCGTCCGGTCTATTTTTATCTGGTGCCAGGAGAACAGAACGAATTCTCCACGCGTTCTCCAAGCAGCTGGGACTGTGATATATTTATACACAAGTATAATGAACTTCACATTATTGGTAGCAGAATTCACCGTCTATTTCAGAGCAGGGACTGAAAATATATTATTAAAATTAATTTTATTCATCAATAGACATTACAAACAAAATTTAAGTATAAGGCATATACGAGTATACATAAAGAACAGATAAAATGTAATACATATAATAACTCAAAGTCATTACTGCAAATAGAAATATATCCACAGAAGCAAAGAGGGCAGTACACAATGGAGTTCTAGTGCCAACCCTCAGGTGTGGAAGTGAAGCTTGGAGATGGCAAAAGAAGGATGAAAGCAGGATAAACTAAGAAGAATGTACGGAAAAACGTCGTATGATAGAATACCGAACGATGAAATAAGAAAGAAATGTAAGGCAGATGACTACATCATGGATACAATTAAAAAGGGATCACTGAGATGGTTTGGACATATGGAACGAATGGATGAGAGTAGAATGGTTAAAAAGTTGTACACAAGCAGCGTGAGTGGAAAATGAAACCGAGGACGACCGAGGAAAACATGGCATGACCAAATTAATCAATTACTAAAAACCGGCCACATTCGAAGTCGGAATAATCGACGTGCGTGCATGGTACGATGTGTGAATATAGAGGAAGGCCGTGAGGTATGCCAGGACAGAGCATTGTGGCGATCCATCCTCTCTGCCTACCCCTCCGGGGAAATAGCGTGATGGTTAGTTAGTTAATTAGTTAGTTACCTTAATGATGTAAATGGAGTACAAAGTCGAGGTAGGCCAAAGAAAACACGCCATGACCAAATTAATCAAATTTTAAAGGTTGGTGTCGTGTTAGAAGTCGGAAGAATCGACGTGCGTGTATGACTCGTTGTATGAATAGATAAGTATTGTGGCGGACCATTCTCTCTGCCTTTTATTGCGGGGAAACAGCGTGATGTTTTTTTTTTTTTATATAATACCAGGAACGCATAAGACATATCGACATTAGGAAGACAAGATTCAATCTGATATCAAGAATATTTATTTTCTGAACGTGCTTTTTTCTAATATAAAAGACAGGTCTCCGAGGAGATCATGTCAAGCAGACTGATTACTCTTCCCGACGATGTAACCAGGGGCAGGATGCTTCTGGCGGCCGGTAGATAAAACTATATGATGAGATATCTATCAGAAAAAAAGCCAACACCGTCCATTACTGCTGAGTTCTCGAAATATTAATCTAAAGAAATTAATTATGAGAACCCAATATCTTCAAAGCTACAGAGAGTTGGTTTCCAATATGTGACAAACAAAACAAATGCCGTGGGATAAAGCTACGGATAGCTACTATACTCTCTCATATAGAGATACCTCAGAATGTATTTCTGAACCCTCTTTATCAAAAAGGAATATCTCGCCTCGTGAGGACTCCATATCACAAAACTACTTTCGAATATGCTCCGAACAAATAAATGTTATACACTATATGCCACAATTGTCAACAATCAACTATGGACTCTAATGAATTTTGAAAATTGATAATAACTTTAAGTACTCCATTATCAAATGTTTTAAGTGGCAAAACAGTGTTTAAGTGAAGGGTAAAAGGTTTCAAGATTCAGATAAAGATTCGTCAAATACATATACAAATATATATCCTACAAAATATATTCAGAGCATTCGAGGCTCTAATAATGCAGCTAACAGCCTAAAGCTGTATTACCTCAGGCAGTATGTGGAAAGTGGTAATTATTAGTACCAACATAACGCCACAAAAAAATCAAAAATCGAATATACGTAACCGGCGGAAATTCAAAATTCGCGATACTCTTTGAACATACCTCGTATTAGTGTATCTTGATTTTTATTCTGCTTGTTATAATAGAGAACTTGGAACAGGTGAGGGAATTTGTGTATTTAGGTAGCATGTTCACAGCAGATGCCCGAACGGATAGTGACTTCGAAAGAAGGGTTGGTGCGGGTAACAAAGTGAATGGAGCTTTAAAAATAGTTATTGGAAACAAGGATTTATCAATGAAAGCGAAAACGGCCGTTCACAATGGAGTTCTGGTCCCAACCCTAATGAATGGAAGCGAAGCATGGAACTGGCAGAAGAAGGATGAGAGTAGAATAAATACGGTAGAGATGAGGTCCCTAAGACGTATGTGTGGTAGAACGATATACGACAGAATCTCAAATGCTGATATAAGAAAGGAATGTAGAGCGGAAGAAGGTATTATGAACAAAATTATGAAAGGATCGCTGCGTTGGTTCGGACATATGGAACGCATGGATGGAGAAAGAATAGTTAAGAAAGTATACGTTAATGATCTAAATGGGGTACGAAGTCGAGGCAGACCGAGGAAAACATGGCATGACCAAATTAATCAAATTTTAAAGGTTGGTCATGTTAGAAGTCGGAGGAATCGACGTGCGTGTATGACTCGTTGTATGAATGTGGAGGAAGCTAGAGAGGTTTGCCAGGATAGAGTAGTGTGGCGGTCCATTCTCTCTGCCTACCCCTGCGGGGAAACGGCGTGATGGTTTGTTTGTTTGTTTGTTTTGTTTTGTTTTGTTATAATATTTTTATGTTTGTAATCATTGTGTGTCCTGTCATGAATGTACGAGTATTATATATCATAATCATTGTAATAATTTTAAGGCCCAAAATGAGCTTATTATAACTCATGGGGAATACATGCTTTGTTATGTATTTTTTATTATATATAAATAAAAATAATTTAAAATAATAATAATAACAAAATATGGCGAAAGTTATTTCAAAATTACACTTCCATAATAATTGATTTCTGTAAGATTTGTTTTAGATTTGAGACAACCCTTAAATTCGCTATTCACGCTTCTATAAATACCTGCGCGGCCCTAACTCAAGTAACTATTGTAAGGACTCAGATCTCGTGAAAGGATTACGAGCAATATTTCTCACGCGATTATAAATACATATTATTATTTTTCTGTCCTGTAGGAATGAAAATTATTATTTTGCTTGAAACCGAAATATTTAAAAAAAATTAAGATGTTCGTTTATATACTTGAGTTAATGGAGTAGAATTACTTTATTGTGGTGTTGAATTCTGTATAATTTAACTAACTAACCACCACGACGTATCCCCGAATGGGTAGGCGGAAAGTGTGAAGAACCCTTATTCGTGTTAGTATGGAACGGGGAAAAAGATTAATCAACAACAACAACATCACGCCGTTTCGCCGCAAGGGTAGGCAGAGAGAATGGACCGCCACACTACTCTATCCTGACATACCTCTCTAGATTCCTCCACATTCATACATCGAGTCATACACGCACGTCGATTCTTCCGGCTTTTGACATGACCAACCTTTAATATTTGATTAATTTGGTCATGCCATGTTTTCCTTGGTCTACCTCGACTCCTTACTCCACTTACATCGTTAACTTATACATAAGATTAATGAAAGTAGAATAAATGCGGTAGAAATAATATCTCTTAGACGAATGTGTTTAAAATATGTGCGTGTCAAATGCAAATATAAGAAGTGAATACAGTGCGAATGAATACAATAAAACGATGTTTTGTAACTACTTCCACTATGGTCTTTATTTCAACAGTGAACTGTTTTGCCAGGCTCGCTGGCATCGACAGACTAGTACGTCGATGCCGGTGAGCCTGGCGAAACCGGTCGCTGTCGAAATAAAGACAAAAGTGGAAGTAGTGAAAAAACGTCGTTTTGAACTTTCATCAAGAGATTTCATTAATATCATTTGATTATCTCAAGAAAGTATGTGTTAACGATATAATAAGAAATTAAGGAAGACCGAGCAAAACGTGGTACTATCAAGTAAATACTTTGTCTACATTTAATCTCCTAAGCTCCCATTCCCAACCAAATGCAAATTAATCAGTTATTTATTAATTTCTTTATAAATTATATCATTTCAAAAGTATGTTTTTTTCTAAATTATAGTATCATCATGTATTATTATTATTTAATGTTATTTATTATTTTACTGTTAAAAAATAATTGTGAGTACCTACTTATAACAAATAGCCCAACTTAATTTTTAATTTAGAATTTATGTATCGAATTTTAAATGCGTTTTTTATTAGTCTTTCTTTGTTTAGTTTTTGTTATATTTTTTACACCTGAAGATGGAGGTATCCTCTGAAACATGTCGTGTATTTTAATAAAAAAAATTTAGAGAGTGGTCTAAACAATGTTTAATTAATTCCCAAAGTAGATTATCACGTAATCAAATATAAAATGTCGGCAACCTTAGGATTCGGAGAAAACAACGCACGTGCATGACACGATGTATATAAATATTGAGGAATGGAGATAAAGATCAGAGTCAGGAATGAACAGTGTGCAGGTCCATTATTTCTGCATGATATTGGCGTGATGGTTAGTAAGTTAGGTGCAAGAATATATTCTTTTAATTTTATTTTATTGACTGTAACGTATATATCATGTACAAATTTACCTCACATTCGTCTAAGAGATCTCAATTCTACTGCATTTATTCTACTGTTATGTACCTAACCACCCGTTCCCACATATCACTTTCCTACGTCTCTATATTTTGAATCAAGATTTGTTTATATTATATTAAGTAAACATTTGTGGATTCAGAGATGCATTATACTACAGCCGTTTAAAACGGAGTCGTGGGGCCATAAATGTCAATAGAAATAGGGATGGGAAGCCCCAGGACCGTTATCGGTACACGGCTACCTGCTCTCGTGGTGTCGATGAGTCACTATAATGATTTTATAATGATATGTACGTTATGATATGTACAAAGAGTTACTAATGATTGGTTTTTACCGAATGCAGTGCTTTTTTGTTATAAATGTGTTTACTGCAATTAAATTAATTCATTCGTGTGTCACCACTCGTTACGCACTATGAAAACTTTATTTTCCAACATTGATTTGAAGAAATTACATGGCGATATTAGCCCTCAAACTCGAACAGTGATTCACAACGTATTCTTGTTTGTCAATGAATTGAAAGTGATCCGAATAAAATAGCTTCTCTTAATTTCAACAAACCACGTGAAATGGCCGCGTTTATTTGTGGTGTGAGTAGAGCGACAGTGGACCGAATAAAGACTGAATTATTGCAATCAAGCAGCCCCTGTACATCAAGAGCAAATTTTAAGAAACAAGAAACTGTCACCAATATTGACGATTTTGATAAAAGTGTATTGAAGCGGACTGTAGGTTCATTTTATGATAGTGGAGAGTATCCGTCCGTGGCGAAAATATTAGAAAAATACCGAGAACAATTACCTGATTTTAAATGCTGAAAAACTTCGATGAGAACACTCATGAAGGAGATTGGGTTCAAGGATAAGAAAAATGCCGAAGGACATAAATATTTACTGGAAAGAACAGATATTGTTTGTGCCAGAATGGACTTTTTAAGGAAATTAGATTTACTTAGAAGAACTAACGATCAGCGGCCGCGTTTCTATCTGGATGAAACATGGATTAATCAAAACCATTCAAGAAAGCGTATGTGGCTTGGAAGCAACGATGAAGGAGGTTTTTTGGAATATAAACGGCTCTTTTAAGGGCCACAATATGATCTACTTTGTTTTTTATACTTAACTTTCTTTCTGGGTTTATATACATACGGTATACAAATTTTAATATTAAACAATTTTTCTGTTTTTACTGGTATTTAATTTAGTATCTGGTAGTCACTAACTTCATACTAATTTAAACGCACGTAAAACCCATAAATAAAGTTTAATATCAAAACTTTGTTAACTCGTTAAAGTTTATGAACAAGATACGATAATAAACGTTACTTATCGATATATTTATTTTATTGTTACGCCCAACCCTAAACCGCTCCATAAGGCCCGTAAGTGCAAGCGAGATAGACATAGGGAAATGATTTATGGCCCCAAGACTCAGTTCATTCCGATTTTACTATAATTGATCTGTTCCCATGTCTCCGTCTGACTCATTGAAGGTTTGTTTATATTATTAATATTTTTGTAAACATAAGGGCTCGAACGCGAGGATGTTTTTATTGATCTATTCTCACAGGTACATGTGTCATCGAACAAAGAAATGCACAATATTTAAGCTGAACCGCATCATGGATTCCTTAAAAGTAACACGTCTAGACACAATTGCAACTCCTTAATAGTAACAAGTCTAGATACAATTGCAACTCCTTACTTGTAACACATCTTTATATCATTGTAATTTCTTGCTTGTAACATCGTCTTAAATAAAATTCTTTACTTAAAAATTTAATCGTGTTGGAAGTTATTCCATCCCGAAAATCCTCACCCGAAGGATAAAACATAAAATTGGTGGCAAAGTGGGAAGACTATTCAAAAACATAAAACTACTTTATCCGTCTTACTCTGATACCCGATGATATACCCGCTGCCTTCATAACTTTGATCTTTACATATTGATGCTATATTTAAAACGTATTCACGATCATCTTTAGAAATATTTCATTACATATTCCCGCCATACCTTTCTGAGATAAAGACCTTCCAGGTTCAATGGGCGGAGCAACTGTTCTCCAAAAAGCGCCAAAAAAGAGATTTCATCCACGCTGATCAAAATGGCGGACATTCAAAGGAAAACTTGAATTACAAATTGGGATCCCTAGTTTATGGGAGGCTCAAACAATCCGACAATGGGCCCCGGAATCTCTCTGATTTGAATGAGCTGATTCCCGTTTTAAGGGTCAAAAGAGGTGATCTCAAAGTTCCCAAACAGGAAGAGATGCTGTTTAATGATGAGTTATGGAGTCAAGAGTGGTATTTGGTGAGTAAAATTCTATTTTATCATAACATTTGTATAATAACCCTTTTATTATATATGAGTCTAGTTTATAAACAAGTAGAAATTACTTTTTAAATAATATTCATTGTTCACAATATCATCATTTGAAACAAGAATTTATCAATGAAAGCGAAAACGGCCGTTCACAATGGAGTTCTGGTCCCGACACTTATGTATGGAAGCGAAGCATAGAACTGGCAGAAGAAGGATGAGAGCAGAATAAATGCGGTCCCTAAAACGTGTGGTAGAACGATGTACGAATCTTAAATACGGATATAAGAAAGGAATGTGAGAGGAAGAAGGTATTGTGAACAAAATTATAAAAGGATCGCTGCGTTGGTTCGGACATGTGGCGCGCGGATGGAGAAAGATGGTTAAGAAAGTATACGTTAACTATGTAAATGGAGTACGGAGTTGAGTAGAGCGAGGAAAACATGGCATGACCAAAGGTTGGTTTAAATGTTGGTCATGTCGAACTCGATAGAATCGACGTGCGTGTATGACTCGTTGTATGAATGTGAAGGATGCTAGAGAGGTGTGTCAGAATAGAGTAGTGGGACGGTTCATTATTTCTGAATTTGTCAATGATATCAATAAGTATACAATATTGAATTAATAAATTTTCTAGATTATGCCATAATTTTTTTCAGTAAATTCAAAATTTTTATGATATTAAATTTGATTTACGAATTTTTTGTAACAATTTAATTTTTTCCTCAAATGTTTATCTTTTGAAAGTAAATGTACTTATAAAATTACACGTCTTACACACACTTAAAAAAAATCTTTTAAAAAACCTTGGATTGCTCCGATTTTTTTAATTACTCACTACTTGATATTCTTATAAAATGTAAAAGCCGTAACTGAGTGTTCAAAATAATAATTATTATATTCACTTTTCAGCACGATACTAGAACTCAAGACGACCTTCCAAAACTTGACCTGAACGTTATTCCAGTATATAAGATGGGAATAACGGGCAAAGGTGTAAGAGTATCGATCCTGGATGATGGTATCGAATATCTACATGACGATT
The DNA here is from genome assembly GCA_022606425.2 of Lepidostoma basale. Taxonomy (NCBI): domain Eukaryota; kingdom Metazoa; phylum Arthropoda; class Insecta; order Trichoptera; family Lepidostomatidae; genus Lepidostoma; species Lepidostoma basale. The sequence continues at coordinate 42,343 of JAHDVF020000259.1, read as the reverse complement.
TAAAAGCAAACTATGTATGTAAATGAAACAATAATAACTTATTTATTTCAATGCTTGGTTAAAAAAAATGTTTTTTTATGTATTATACTTCTTCTTTTTCTTCTTCTTCCTCGTCGTAGACCTATGTGGTCTGTTCACCATCGGTTATCCCTCGTGTCCGAGAAAGACTATCCTTCACGATTGTGGATCCGCATGTGACTGAAGAGCCTAATCCTGGACCCACACATTCTAGGGTATCTGGGGCAGGCAAGGCGCTGGTAGTGGAGCCGTCACCGTCTCCGGATGGTCTCTGCATTCTCCTTCTTTACGGCGTCGTCTATGCGCTGTGCTTCTGACCTTTTTTTCTTGTTGTACACATGTGGTCTGTTTCCCAGAGTGTTGCTCCTCGTGTGTGGTAGACTACCAGCCGTCCTTCCATCTTTTAGGAGGTCTTCCACGAGGACGAGTCCCGTGAGGCTGATTATGTAGTGCAATATAGGGAAGTCTGGTGGTGTCCATTATTTGAACATGACCGTACCAGTCCCTTTTTCGCTGTCTGCTCCATCTTATAATATCCTCAACCCTACTTATTCCTCTCAACCTTTTCTACTCTTATTCGGAATTTTGCCTTCTAAAGATAATGAGTTAAAGAAACTCATTTTAGAATTTCTTCAATAATCGCCATACTGTGTGTTGTAATTGCTTTATTGCTCTTTTTATTTTTTTATACACTTTGTTTATATAACACTTACTCGTACATTAAAGAATTTTAATTACGTAGACATGTTTCTGACTACCAGTCCTTCTTCAGTGATACATATTATAAAGATACATACAGATTTAAAATATTATAAAATTGTTTACATGATCTGACAAATGTTATAAAGATTTATTTTATTTATAGATAGAACATGTCTATGTAATTTTTTTTTAGTGTAAGTGTTGTATAAACAAAGTGTGTAATAAAGAAGAAGAGAAATAAACTCATTTTAGATTGAACAATAATATATATTTTTCTTCCTTTGGGATAAAACATTTATTTTTAAAAAGAAATTAAAATTAAAATTACAAACAGGTTTCGCGACACAGAAGCCTTTCATTAGTGTTGTTAAAAATATAATATTTAACAACACAAAGTAATGGTGAATATAGAAGAAAATAATTTTATTTGAAAAACAGTGTTTTGATTCAATGCAAAGTGTCGTTACCAATTATTGATTGTCATCAAACAATGTTTTATTTTATCAGGACCCTTCTATAAGCTGGGATTGTAACGAGAAGGATTCAGATCCTGCTCCCAAATATGATTCCACGCATAGAAATGCCCATGGAACCCGTTGTGCTGGAGAGGTATGACTAATTATGAAATATAGGGTGTTTTTTTTAGAGGTATACAATACATATTCAAAATGAATAAAACACATTAAAATAATGTTAGTGTCATACAATACAATATTTTCTATTTTTATTTTATAGATAACTTTATGGCATTATTGTTTACATGTGATTTCGGACTGAGAACACGGCTAGCTCGAATGAAGCGCAATCGTGAAGCCCAATTTTCAATTTTCGACAATTGTCGTCTTTGTAGATGCGTTATATCCACTAGAGTGTACGTGGTGCAAAAACGATCCATGGTCTTCTGAATAACTTGCTCGGATGGACAATTATGTCGACCGTAAAATGGACGTAGTGCACGATAAGTTTGGCGAACCGAACCATGATTTTCAAAATAAATTTACACAATCAGCAAGCGCTGTTCTGACGTCAGTCTATTCATGGTGAAATGACAAAACGTACTGACTACAAAACAACTGTCAACTGTCAAATCGACAGTCTGTAGTAACAATGTTGCCAGTTAAAAAACCAAACCTCTAAAAAACACCCTATATATAGTTTATTACAATATTTTATATTTTTCTTTGCAGTTTTTACATTCATATACTATACTCGTACATATATTTTAGTATATAATTGGCACCGGAAACGGATACGGAAAAGAACATTTGTTTTATAGAAATTGTACGAGTATTATATTATATAATAATTGGAGGAAATGATATGTTTCCCTTTTCTTAGACATTATCAAATTAAAACATACGTTTTATTCGTATTAATTATTCAATATGGATTACATCATTGTTAAAGAAGCAATATAAACTTTTTAAACATTTATGTCTTGCTGAATTTTTCAAATTTGGGTTTATTTTCAGGTAGCTATGACGGCCAATAATGGGAAATGTGGAGTGGGGGTAGCATACGGAGCCTCTATTGGTGGAATCAAGTTACTGGATGGACTCATTAATGACAGAGTAGAAGGTGCTGCCCTAGGTAAAATGATGTGTAACGCAATATGAACAACCCCTCTTTTTTTTTATCCAAACCATCTAATTGGCGTATTTCATGAATTTCTTATTGTTCTAGAAGTTTTATTATAATTTATATTTAACCTTGCTAAGACATTATCAAATGAAATGTTTGACATTCATTGAATGATGTAAAAATTCATATTAAATATTTTATACGAATGAAAACGTCTGTTTTCATTGGATAATGCATTATAAAGGCGAAACATAATTTATAGTGAAACTTGTTTTCATTCGTATTTAGCGATATGTATTTAATATTTTAGTAAGTTAGTTATAAAAGGACCGCCGCGTTGGTTCGGACATATGGAGTTCGTGGATGGAGAAAAAATGGTTAAGAAAGTATAGTGAACGATGCAAATTGAGTACGTAGTCGAGGTAGACCGAGGAAAATATGACATGACCAAATTAATCAAATTATAAATTTTAGTCATGTAAGAAGTCGGAAGAATCGACGTGCGTGTATGACTCGTTGTATAAATGTGAAGGTATAGAAGAGTGGTTTTAATTTTGAAATTTTACGACTTGTAAAATTACTTGTTATTTTATTTTATATCATTGTATTTTATATTATTTGTTTTAGATTTATTTTGTGGGTGTTGGACGATCGAAGTGTGCGCGGGAGATGCTTATTGGTGGCGATGAGGTTCGCAACCCATCACACCGCGTCTCCCGCGGAACGAAAAGAGAAAGATGGAGTGCCGCATCAGTAAAAGTGTGACAGTCCATTATTTGTGCCTATCCTTTCGAGGAGACGGCGTGATGGTTAGTTAGTTAGTTAGTTAGTTAAAATTACAAAATTAACATCAATGACTATTAAATTGGCTAAATTGAATTCAATAACTATTTAAATGATTTCCCTTGACGTGAAGATAAATATGGATTTTGAAGTATATACTCGTATACATCTTCCAAAAATGTGTCATGCATGATCACAAATAACAAAGGTGGAATGGGGAATGTTGTAATTACATAAAGCGTGCGCTTAACCCAACCAATGACAGGTCATAAGTCCTGTAAACACCTTGATCATCCATGTTCAGTTTCCAGTTTACGTCTTCGTCTCTATTGAGATACAATTAAAAATCATTTTAATAGTAATTGAATTCAAATATTTTATAATAGTGTGAATGCAGCTTCAATCCCATACAAAGTGCAATTTAATTTAAGCTTTCGTTTTTCATTACAAAGTGCTGATACTGATTTACCCCCAAAGGACTTCTCGGAAAACTATCTCGTTTATTACACAATGTATCCTGTATATAGGTACTAGATGTCTCCTGCGGGCTTACTGATGAATTGCATCCTATTCCCGGGGTGGGTAATCACCTGGTGATTAATTAACCAATCCATTATTCTATTGTCAAATATCACCCCAACAAATAAAACCACGGTATCATATAAGCTAAATTATTTGGTTTAATCGCTCTCTACATCATTTACAGCGCGAGCAAAATCGATACAAAGAATCATCATAGATGGCGTTAGTGTGTAGATTGAAAAACTACCATGTAAAGAGTGGTGTTACGGATTAACATATACCTATACAACTTCCAAAGATTTGTCAGACATGGCGGTCATAATAATAAAAAATGTGGAATGGGGAATGTTTTATTACATAAAGCGTGCACTTAACCCAACCAATGGCAGGTCATAAGTCCTGTTAACAACTCGATCTTCTGTTTCCAATTTGCATCTTCGTCTCTACTGAGATACAATTATTCCTGGGTAGCTATAATATTGATTTTCGTGACATGTGATTAGTAGCTAATCTATCGCCATTTTATTGTCACGAGAATTATACACTAGAACAAAGACAATGAACAATCACACTGCCATTGCCGGGAATTGAACTCAGGACCTTCGGTGTGGCAGTCAAAGTACTTACCGAAACACTTACTGTCGTGAAAATTTCATTCATTTTTTAAATTAAGTAACGTTAAACTTTTAATATAGTTATGAACAAAATAATGAAATGTTCATTAAGATGGTTTAAACACATGAAAATAAATAATGGTAAAAAAGTATATATTTACGGTGTAAATGGAACTAGAAATAGAGGAAGACCGAGGAAAACGTGGCACGATCAAATCAATAAAATATTAAGTGTCGGTCACGTGAGGAGCCGGAGAAATCGACGTGCGTGCATGACACGATGTATGAACGTTGAGGAATCCAGAGAAATGTGTCAGGAAAGAAAAGTGTGGCAGTATTTTATTTCTGACAACCTCTGGGAGACGGCGTGATGGTTAGTTAGTTAAGTAACGTTGTGCTTTTAAGGGTAGGTATTTGTATTATTCAAACTACAAATGAAATGAACATGGTTTTGTTTTGTTGTAGGTTTTGGATTCGACAAAATAGACATCTACAGCGCTTCCTGGGGGCCTAATGACGACGGGAAGACGGTGGAAGGTCCCGGGAGACTCGCCCAAGAAGCTTTGGAAAGAGGAATCGCAAGAGTACTGAAACATTTATTTTATCCTACTAAAAATCTAAATATGCTAACGCATATATCCTCCGTATATTGACAAAGAACAAGTCTAATCCTTGGAAATTTCAATGCTTTACTTAAGGCCCCCAAACACGACCTTCTTAACAGAGTAGTAACAGCTATGACTTCCCATCGAAGGTCCCAAGTTCGATTTCCGGCGATGGTAGTGTGAGAAAAATATCTCACTCCATCTTTGGTCTCGTGTAAAATTCACGTGATAATAAAATGGTGATAGTCATGAGAATCATTATAATAACAAAAACATATCTATACAGTCATTAGGTTCAAAAGACATGTTCAAATCAAATCAAATCAAATCAGTTTATTTACTCAAAAGACATTACAAACAGGAAAATGTTTAAGGCATCTATTAAGTACAGGTAAAACTTTATAAAAATACAACAAAGTACCAGAAACGCTCGTACGAGAGAGTTCTCGAAGTATCCCCTAATTAATCTGAAGAAATGGGTTATTAGATGTCCATCTCTTCGAAGCTGTAGAGAATTGGTTCCGAGCATTCCCAAAAGGATGGAGGAGCCATGGATAAATACCATACTCCCTCATGTAGAGATACCTCAGAATATTTTTTGAACCCTCTCCAGTATAACGGAATATCTCGCAGCAGCAGAACGGAATGTTGTATACAAATAATAAAAAATAAAAATTTATGATATTATAGATAAAACATAAAAAAAAATTGTCCATTGTTTTGGCCGATACACTATGATACTTCAACATACTGTTAACACTGTTATGATAATTTTGATAATTCACTTTTTGAGTGTCGTGACAGCTGTTCATCAAGTGTTGGCGAAACAGCTGTCGCGACACTAAAAAAAATAATACTAAAAATGGTGATATCATAAAAATGTTTGAATTTTAATAGTTAAAAATAGAATGTACAGCTTTTTATAAAATCCTTCCATTCTCTTCAGTAGTATGGCGGTCCATTCTCTTTGCCTACCCTTTCAGAGAAACGGCGTGATGTTGTTGTTATTGTTGAAGTTATGAATATTATTATATTTAATGAAGATTGATATGTTTCGCCCGTGTACTGCATTAAGTTGAAAGTATTTGATTAAAAACATTCAATCATATAACGTGAAGTAAAATTGAGAATTATTATCATTTAAAACTAACTAACTAACTAACCATCACGCTGTCTCCCCGAAACCGTAAGCAGAAAGAATGGACTGTTACACTTTAACCGATGCGGCACTCCATCCTTCTCTTTATAATATAAAATACAATTTCTTTCATAATATAAAATACAATGATACAAAATAAAATAACAGAATAAAAATAATTTAACACAAAATGTTATTTTTAAATGGTGCACATATTGTCTATTTAATTTATGTTCCACGTATCCACCGTTTTTTTTTAATTAGTAGTAATTAGGCACTTAAAAGAAATGATTCAAATTGTCATTGGAACAAATGAAAAAATATTTTTACACCTGTCAAAAATCCTTACATAACCGAAAAAACTTGTATAATTTTATCACGAAAACAGTACAAACGTAGTACGTGTCACAGTTAACTATTATAAAGTGCAGCAACAATCAAATTGACCAAAATAATTCACTTATACACGAAATATCTGCAAATTTACGGGAGCACCTCATGAACCAAACCAAATTTTCAAAATCATTATCATTTAAAAATATGTAATTAATCTTTTGCAACCCCTTGATGTATGGTTTGTCTGTTCAATGACCCTTCTATTGTACTATATATAATCGAGTTATTGTACGTATCTACTTCACACCAAATACAAATCGCCATATTTCCCCTACTCAGTGCATTGCCCTCCAAAATATGCATGCATTATACATATGAATAAATTATTAAAAGCATTTTTATTCTAGGCGTTCAAAAGAGCAAATTATTCAAACCCAAGCTTTATTGTGAAGCTCTTTCCTCTTTAGCATTTTGCTTAGTAAGCGAATTTTATCTCTCGAGTGCTTGAATTTCTTGAGTACACCGTCCCACCGTGCCCTATCTCCCAGTTTCCGTGATCCAGAAATAGGCAGAATTAATTTAAGCAAACATCTTTGAATCGAATACATACTCAATCATTTTTGCACCATAAAACGCTTTCAATTTCCTGTCTTTTGCAGATAAAATATAAATTGATTTACGTAATATCGTTACAATGAACCGAACAAAAAAATATGTTTTTAACCTTCTTGTTTTGTTAACCGTTAAAATTTACAACACTGTTATAATAACACATTTTTTTTATAATACACATTTTGAGAATGTCGCGACAGCTGTGTTGTTTGTAACCCATGATGATGCCAACATTGTTTGGCGAAACAGCTGTAGCGACATTCTTTAAATGTATAGTATAAAAAAATATGATATTATAACAATGTTGTAAATTTTAAAAGGTTATAATGTTGAAGTATCATTCTGTTTCGGCCTAAACAATGGGCTATAAAATTCCTTGTTTTTTTAACTCTAATTATAAACATTTTTAAGTATTGGCACTTGTCGATACTAATTGAGGACCTTTGTAGTACAGAGAGGTAAGAGTTCTGACTTCAATGCCGAAGGTCCTGGGTTCGATTTCCGGCGATGGCAGTATGATTGTCACACTGTCTTTGGTCTGGTGTAGAATTCACGTGACAATAAAATGGCAATAGATTGGCTACCTATCACATGTCACGAGAATCAATATAATAGCTAAAAAGCAAAATCGTTTACAGTATTTGGGTCCAAACGACCTGTTGTGTACATAAAAAAAATTATTATTATTATTATTTATTTATAAAAACGTTTCGATTAAAATTAATACGAATGTAAAAATCTGTTTCCAGAAGTTTTATATGTGATTATACCTTAGTAAGGTGAAACATCACATTCCCATAAAATAAACTTTTTTTCTAGATGTTTATAATATGGAAATTACATTTTTCGCCTAACTCAAGCTTTATCATTTTCCTTAGTAATGCCTTAATAAAGCGAAACTTTTCATTCATTTAAAATATTTTTTAAAAGCTTCTAGAAAACAGACGTTTTCATTTTTATTATTTATTGAATGTTGAGTTAAAATAAATACGTTTCGACCATATATTTAAAAATATTTTATATAAAGTAGTAAAACTGCAAAAACCATAATAATAAGAATTTAATTAAAATAGAAAAAAAAAACACATATACGAGTACTTGAGTCAAAACTTTGTCACTAATTTGCATCGTAATGTCGTTTTGATATTATAGTTTTTTGAAATTGGAAAATATAATGCAATAACTCAAATTACTACATAATTTATTAAAAACGATATTATGAAACGTATAAGTAAATAGCCTGTTAATAATAACTAATTATTAATGAAATAAAACGACGTTTTTTATATGATAACTACTTCCACATTTGTTTTTATTTCGACAGCGAAATAAAGGCAAATATATTTATTTATTATTTTGTTCTATCGCTCTTTTACATCATGACAGAATGAGCCAAATCGATGTAAAGGGTATTATACAATAGTGATTCTCGGGACATGTGATAGGTAGCTAATCTATCGCCATTTTATTGTCACGTGAATCCTACACCAGACCAAAGACACTGTGACAATCACACTACCCTCGCCGGGAATCGAACCCGGAACCTTCGGGGTGGCAGTCAATGCACTAACCACTCGGCCACGAAGTTCGTCTTACGAAGGCCAAATGTGGAAGAAGTTATAAAAAAAACATCGTTTTATTTAAAGATTATTTAAAATGAACTTCCATCAAAAGATTTCAGTTAAATCATTTGATTATCTTAAAAAAATAATATTGTTTTTATTTCACAGGGCCGTAATGGAAAAGGAACCATTTTTGTATTTGCGAGTGGCAATGGTGGTAGCCGTGAAGATAATTGCAACTGCGACGGGTAAAACTTTTATTTAATATTATGTAAAAAAAAAAAATCAATCGACGCAGTATCCCATTTTAAAATATTCATATCCAGGTATATTGGGAGCATCTACACTGTAGCAATAGGCAGTGCTTCACAACGGGGAGCTTTTCCCTGGTACGGAGAACCCTGCGCCGCTACAATGGCCGTCACGTACTCTTCTGGCGCCTACCAAGATCAAATGATAGTGAGTTTTTATTTAATTATATTTTAACTTTTTCGTATAAGATGCTCGTCAAATAAGTGCATAGATTTTCTTCTATAATTAACTAACTGCAGTTATATTGATTGATTGTATCTCAATAGAGACAAAGATGTAAATTGTTTTTTGGAAACCGAATATGATGGTCGAGGCGTTTAGAGGACTTATGACCTGTCATTGGTTGGGTTAAGCGATCGCTTTATGTTAACAACATTCCTCATTCCGCCCTTCTGAAGAACACCATGTCTGACAATTTTTTGGAAGTTGTATATATGCTACTATTATATGTTAAAATAATTAACCCGCAATGGGTAAAATCCAGTATTTGTCTACAAATATTGGTAACATGCAGTTATATTATTGAACCGCATAGATTTTTATGGTTGGTAGAAATATGTTCTTTGAGATATTGACAATTTATACAGGGTGCGGCAGCATAACTTCCTTATTTCAAAACTTTATAAAACCCGTTATGTGAATACGAAAATAAATATCTATTTTTTATAATGTAGGCACATACGTAAAGTTTTGTTTTATTTAGTTTTTGAAGATCAAATCAGGTAGGTGACGTCCCGCATTCTCCATACACTGAGTAAACCGATTTCTGGTGTGTCTCATGACTCTTGCCAGCATATCAGGCGTTATCTTGGCAATTTCTTCCTGGATGTTGGTCTTCAAATCATTTAGGGTCTGGACGGTTCACATAAACACGGGATTTCTGTCAATTAATCTCAAGTTCTAATTAGCGTCGGAGGGACTTGATTTGACTAAATATTGTTTTTTCTTCAGACAACTACAGATCTAAATAACGGATGCACCATAAAGCACACTGGAACATCAGCATCAGCCCCTCTTGCAGCAGGAATAATCGCTTTAGCATTGGAAGCTAAGTATGATTAATTTTCAAAATTTATAATTTCTAAATTTCTTGATTGAATTTTGTTAATATCATGAATAACAAACAACAACAACAACAAATCATCACGTCGTTTTCTCTATGGGGAAGGCACATAAAATTTACCTTCACACTGCTCGATCTTGACACACTTCTTCTCTAGGTTCCTCCACATTTAAGTGCAAGTGCTACGAGTGCCACATCAGTCCCGGGTTCGATTCCCGGCGACACGACGGCAGTGTGATTATCACACTGAGTTTTTTTATGTCTGTTGTAAAATTGTCATATGGACTTTTTCAGTCTTCGGCCTTTCACACCTCATCAGGGGTGCCACAAGGGTCTAATTTAGGACCATTGCTTTTCACGATATTCATAAATGATATTTCTAACGAAATAAAGTTTTCAAATTTTTTATTATTTGCTGATGACATAAAAGTTTTCTCTGAAATAGAGAATCCCTCAGATTGCTTGAAGCTTCAGTGTGACATTCAGAGCATAACCCAATGGAGTAAACGTAATAAATTATTCTTCAACGTCTCCAAGTGCTTTGTTATGTCATACACACGGGCATCGAAAACATTATACTTTCGCTATCTTATGGATGGGGTACATCTTGAAAGAGCTTCTACATCCAGAGATCTCGGTGTTCTGTTCGATGCTCAATTATCGTTCAATCTTCACATAGTTGCTCTATGTAATAGTTCCATTAAAATGCTTGGATTTGTTTTCAGGAATGCCAAGATATTTTCGAACACACAGGTACTTAGGGTGTTGTATAATTCCCTGGTAAGAAGTCGGCTGGAATATAGTTCCGTTATTTGGTCACCGCCTGGGATCCGATATTCTCTGATGGTGGAGCGAGTGCAGAAAAAATTTCTGCGCTTTCTTTACCTCAGGGAGCGCGGTTATTACCCGTGGCTCTTTCCGACTGAATTCTTGCTAGGTATGCTAAGCTACCAATCATTGAAGAGAAGGAGGAACATTCACTTGGGAGTTCACTTCTTTCAGCTGATTGGCGGCCGTATACAGAACTCGGATGTCCTGAGTGATGTAGGTCTATTTGTCCCTGATAATACCCTTCGTCAAAGACGGCACAGATTGTTTTATTTGCCACGCTGCAGAACCAACCTGCCAATGGTAATGCCTGTGGGTAGGGCAATCTTATTGCTTAATCGGATCGCCTCGGAGGTCGACATATTTCGTGATAGTGTGAGTTGCCTCAGGGATGCAATATCAATGTTATGATTTTTTCTTACTCTTAAGCTTAATTTTTATTTTTTTTAATGCTTCTCTGTTTATAATGTAATTGCAAATGATTTGGAATTGTATGTCTGTAATGTTTGTGATTATTAGCAAAATAAATGAAATAAATGAAATGAAATGAAATGAAATGAAATGAAATTCACGTGACAATAAAATGGCTATAGATTAGCAACCTATCACATATCATATGATTGCTTTACCATTTACATCGATTTGGCTCGCGCTGTAAAATAATTACAATAATTTATTGAATCAAATAACGTTTTTTTTTTCAATTAGGAATCTATTGTGCATTATTTTTAAAACACTTTACTTTATTTGACGTCTGGAAAAATGCTGTCCAAAATCTTAAATTGTTTTAAATTATACTAAAAAATTTACACCTATTTTTTAGTCTAAAAATGTCAGCGTTCCGTTTTTCAGGTAAATTTTATATAAGGATGAAACACGTTTGAATATATTTCTCGCTGCTTTCGACTTCTTGTTAATGCATGAAATACCAACGCGACTCGAATGTCTAAGAGTCACCGGTTTCACTATCATAAAAACGGGATTTTTTATATATAGGGTATTTTTTTAGAGGTTTGGTTTTTATACTGGCAACATTGTTTTACAGACTGTCAATTTGCCAGTTGAAAGTTGATTTGTAGTCAGTATGTTTTGCCATTTCACCATGAATAGACTGACGTCAGAACAGCGCTTGCAAATTCTGCAAATTTATTTTTAAAATCATGTTTTGATTCGCCAAACTTATCGTGCACAACGTCCATTTTACGGTCAATATAATCGTCCATTCGAGCAAGTTATTCGGAAGACCATGGATCGTTTTCGCATCACGTACACTCTAGTGGAAAACACGTATCCACAAAGACGACAATTGTCGAAAATTGGATTTCATGATTGCGCTTCATTCGAGCTAGCCGTGGCTCTCACATTTAAACAATAATGGCATAAAATTATCTTTTTAAGAATTAATTGTATCTCAATAGAGACGATGATGTAAATTGTTTTTTTTTTTTTGAAAACAATATGGTAGTCGAGGCGTTTACAGGACTTATGACCTGTCATTGGTTGAGTTAAGCGATCACTTTATGTTAACAATATTCCCCATTCCGCCCTTCTAACGAGACACCGCCCACCACATCTGACAATTTTTTGGAACTTGTATATATGCTACTATGTTAAAACACTTCAAATTTTTAGGTTAATCTACGCTAGCGCTATCTATTAAGATTATTTGTAAGATTATTGCATATATACAAGTTCCAAAAATTTTTCAGATATAGTGGTCGTAAGAAAGTCGGAATGGGGAATGCTGTTAACATTATGTAATCGCTTAACCCAACCAATGACAGGTCATAAGTCCTGTAAACGCCTCGACTACCATATTCTGTTTCCAAAAAAAAACAACTTCGTCTCTATTGAGATACAATTAATCCTTAAAAATGATTAACCCGCAATGGGTAAAATCCAGTTTTTGTCTACAAGTATTTGTAAACATTCAAAAACAAATTGTATAAAATTATCTATTGAATAAAGCCAATATCATATAGACATTAACATTATTTTAATGTTTCTTTTTTCATTTTGAATATGTATTGTATACCTCTAAAAACAACAGCCTATATGTTAAAATAACAATATTGTATAGTTTCAAAGTAAACACTCGTCAATCAATGATATAACGTATTTAGAGCCAATTTCTCGTGATTGATCTGTTTTCAAAGTGATTTATTGTGTTTTAATGCTATTATTATTTGTAGTAAAAATCTAACTTGGCGAGACGTACAGCATCTGATTGTGTGGACCTCCGAGTACATGCCGCTGGCTGATAACCTCGGCTGGCAGATGAACGGGTATATTCTTTGTGAAATTAAACCTATAGCTACAACCTTTTTTTCTACGGGTCTTAATTTTTATTTCAATTTGTGCAAATCGAGTTGTTCAATGAATTTGGAAATACTCGCATCTTACGAATTCATGAAAGATAAATATTGATTAACTCATCAAAGGTGGCGATTAACTAGAAATTTTTAGCCGAATCAAGGTAGAAAGGATTGAAGGTAAAAGACCAGCATATCCCAATTGCTGAAGAACAATATATTTTGTTGCTTGAAGAGATTCACACCGCACATGGAATGCTGTGATTCTTCTTCTTCTTCTTCTTCTTCCCCCTCTCCTTCCTATTCTTCCTCTTCTTCCTCTTCTTCCTCTTTCTTCTACCTTTTCTTCCTATTCTTCCTCTTCCTCCTCTTCTTACTCTTCTTCTTCTGCTTCCTCTTCTTCTTACCATTATTTCTCTTCTTCCTCTTCTTCTTCTTCCTCCTCTCCTTCTGCTTCCTCTTCTTCTTACCATTCTTTCTCTTCTTCCTCTTCTTCTTCTTCTTCTTCTTCCTCTTCTTCTTCTTCTTCTTCTTCCTCTTCTTCTTACTATTCTTTCTCTTCTTCCTTTTCTTCCTCTTGTTCCTCTTTTTCTTCTTCTATTTTTTTCATCTTCTTCTTCTTCCTATTCTTCCTATACTTCCTGTTCTCCCTCTTCTTACTCTTTTTCATTTTTCTATCCTCTTTCCTCATTTTCCTCTTCTTCCTCTTTCTCTTCCTCCTTTTCTTCTTTTTCTTCTTTCTCTTCTTCCTATATTTCCTCTTCTTCCTCTTCTCCCCTTTCTTCCTCTTCTTCTTAGTTTACTTTTTCATTTACTTCTCATATTCTTCTTCTTCTTCTTCTCCTTATTATTCTTCTTCATCTTCTTCCTCTTATTTTATTTCTTCTACTTCTTCTTCCTCTTCTTCTTCTTCTTCTTCATAATTGGATATAATGTATTTTATAGGAGTGACATATTAAACCTTACTGAGATATATAGTAAAAAACATTTGATAATGCTCCTGTCAAATGTTGAGCTTTCAATCACCAAAATCTATCAACAATATTCAATAATCCGTATGGAGTATTATGTATCATCGTTAAAAACACAATGAACATAAACCTTTCGGGTTTTTTACATTCAGGTAAGATATTTTAAGTGTGTTTTGTTATTTTAGGGCTGGCTTTAGATTCGACGAACGTTTTGGGTTTGGCCTTATGAATGCTCACGCCCTTGTGAGGGCGGCCAGTACTTGGGCCGGCGTTCCAGAGAAATCGATATGTGAAATAAAAGCCAAAGAAAAGTAAGTAGAAACTTTAATTATTACTCTCTTTAATGGCCACATAAATCCACAATGATTTCACTGCTTGAGTACGAATAAGAGAATAAAATGTTTTATACATGAATGCTAATAAATTCAGCAGACATATACAAAAATGCAATTTAATTAAGTTAATTTGAGAATATTCAAATATTTAAGCAAACCACAATTTAAAACAATTTCAACATAATCATTTTTGAAATACTAAAGAAGAATACTTATAACTTACTTTCTATGGCCATACAACTCTTGAAGAGTTTTAGCCTCCTTGATGATTTTCGCCAAGCTCCTCGATCCTGCGCCTTTTGCTCCCAGCAGTTCGATTCGGCCAACCTAGCCAGGTCAGCCAGAACATTGTCCATTAGGCACAATCTAGGCCTTCCTAGAGGTCTTACTCCAGTCGGTCTAGACGCGTACAGGGTCTTGATTGCTCTGGTTTCTTCGGCTCGGCATACGTGCCCAATCCATGCAAGGCGACCGGCTCCCACGGTGCTCGTTATAAAGGGCTGCTGGGTCATCGTACGGATCTCTTGGTTGGTCCTATGCCTCCAAATTTCCACTGCAACACCGGTCCGGATCCCAGGATAATTCTAAGTATTCTATTCTCAAACCAGTAGATTCTTTGTTGTTCTTTTGAGCGTTTGGTGGACTAGTGCTGGTGTCGTTCACTACAGCTTTCTTAAATCTGGCCAGACGATTACGGCAGATGTCTATTGTCAGCAACTGCAAACCATGATGGAAAAGCTAGCTGCTAAACAACCGAGGCTGGTAAATCGCTCTAGGCCACTGCTGCTTCATGATAACGCTAGACCACACACTGCACAACAGACGGCTACCAAATTAGAAGAACTTCAATTGGAATGTCTAAGACATCCACTGTACTCTCCGGACCTTGCCCCAACAGATTACTATTTTTTTCGAAATTTGGATAACTTCTTGCAAGAGAAAAAACTCCGATGGTGCAGTCCAAACCGACTTCAAAAATTTTATTGATTCCCGTCCGAATGGTTTTTTTAGTAAAGGGATCGATGAACTACCTATGAGATGGCAAAAGTGCATAGATAGCAATGGTACATACTTTGATTAAATAAATATATTATATTAAAAAAAAATCAACTTTATGTTCCTCCCATTCAAAACGACAATTTCATATGTAAGGACCTAATATTTTTACGACTCAAGTGTCCCGGATAATCCACTTTCCGGTTAACCCGTTACCGGAAAATCAGGAGTGTATTGTACACGTGTATTGAGTGTATTGCTTCTACGAGTATAGTATTATTATATTATACTTTAAATTATTTACATTTATCTATCAATATTAGATCCGCTCTAGATTTGATTTTATGCGTAACTAAATATATTTCTTGTTTCATCCCGTTTGAAATCAATTTCCTCCTCCAATTTCCTTTTCTGGTTATACTAGACGATAGCTTTTCTACTTAAATGTCAACCTTTTTAGAAATAAACCTTCAAATAAATATGTTTTTAATTCGAAATTAGTAACAATACACGTACTATTAATAAACATCAAAAACGATTGAGGAACGCCGGGGCCCGGTAGAAGACAAATGTCCTGGCTGCGAACGTGAGGGAGTGGACCGGCGTCCGATGTGTGTCAATACGAGAATTATGGGCCAACAAATCTAAGATTATGGCATCACGATAATACATTTGGGAAAAAACATGACCCTAGTTCTACAATAGACTCACTGACCACCTGATTTAAATCCCGTTGACTTATTTCATTTTTTGAAAAACAAAATGACGTTGAAAGGATAATTTTTTTATACCATAGATGAGATAAAAAGAAAATCCCATGCAGCTGCTCACCATCATGAAAAACGAGTACAGGCGGTCCTCGACTTTCGCACAATTCTCTATTTCGCACATTTTTCGACCTTCGTTTTTTGTTCGATAAACAATCGCTCACGTGTCAATCACTTATGTCTCATGTGCAGTCGCTCTCATCTCCGTTTGTACGTTTGAAACAAGTTCAGTCTTGTTTTGCAGTACGGACTGACACTACGCGTTTTGCCGGTTTATCTGTTTATATAGGGAAGAGGGTGGAGGGTTTGAACAATATTAATATCTTCTGAAATATTGTAGATAAAACATGAAATTTAAAATATTATTTTTATTACAAATACTAGCCACGGACGTGGTCAACAGTTTTTAAATAAATTTAAGGTATTAAAAAATATTTGTTTAACGTTTACGGCTTTCTACGCGAGGTCGAATTTTGTTCAAACCTTCCCTAACCTGGGGTTACTTTGAACGACGCATAAAAAGCTTGTTTTTTAGATATAAAACAAGGACAAAAATATAAAATGTAAGAAAATGTCAAAAATGTCTTCAAATAATCTTTTTAATATAAATATTTAAATAAAAAAAAACACAAAAATACTCAATTTAACGCATATTAAATAATGAAAAATTTGAATACGGAAATTTAATAAAAAAATTGCACGGGCTGTACCCCCGCTGACACTAGGTTGAGGTAGTTTAAAAATAATATATAGAGGTTATGAACATTCTGAGGAGGTTTTTAATAGCTTTCAAAGGCTCCTCAAATATATTGTTCAAAACCTCCTCAGGGTGTCATTTTTCAAAAACATTTCAGATTAATTATTAAAAAGTGAGTTTCCAATAAAATTACTTATGTTTATATGCGTTAAAATATGTTGTAATAAACCTTCTTTACAGCAAAAACAGACTATTTTAGAAAAGTACTATAAACAACTTGGTTTTATTCTAACAAATTTCACAACTGTCAACGATCACACCTACAAGTCAACTGAATTAAAAATGGGGTCCCTGTCAGTGACAGCCATAGACAATAATGTTGCCATTAGGAAAAAATAAGCAAATGTATGAAAAATAGATATTTCTCCAAAATATTTTGCCTGTTCAAAGGCTCCTCGTGTTCAAACCCTCCACCCTCTCCCCTGCAGTACATACGTGCTCATATTTCGCCCTTACACATTAAGATGAGTGCGAAACGAAAAACTGCAGTAATAAATAATACGAACAATAAAAAATCAAGGATTGGAAGATTTGACTTAAAGAACGATTCTTATGGGGAGTTTCTAGCAAGCAAGGGCTGGTTCGACAAATTAAAAATACTCTCCATTTTAGATAATCAAATGATTTTACTGAAATCTCTTGATGGAAGTTCATTTTAAATAATAATAAAATAAAACGATGTTTTTTTAATTACTTCCACTTTTGTCTTTATTTAGACAGCGACCGGTTTCGCCAGGCTCGCTGACATCGACAGACTGGTAACACTATTGTAAACTTTTGACTGGTAACACATAAGTGCATTGACTGCCACCCCGAAGGTTCCCTGTTCGATTCCCGGCGAGGGCAGTGTGATTGTCACACTGTCTTTGGTCTGGTGTAGAATTCACGTGACAATAAAATGGCGATAGATTAGCTACCTATCACACGTCACGAGAATCACTATGATAGCTATAATATCCTTTACATCGATTTGGCTTATTCTGTCATGATGTAAAGAGCAATTCAACAAAATAATAATTATTATTTACTATTTACTATTTTCTATTTGCCTTAGAATGACGAAACATTTAACTCCACTTAAGATATAATCACACTCCTAGAAGACAGACGTTTTCATTCATCTTAGATAATTAATATGGAGTTTTACATCATTGTTCAAGAATCAATAAATAAACTGATGTTTAATAATTAATACAAATGAAAACGTCAGTTTTCTAGAAGTTTTATTATATTTTATGGGAATGATGAAAGCGCGAAACACGTCGTTCCCATAAAATAAAATAAAACTTCTAGAAAACTGACGTTTTCATTCGTATTTTACTTAATGTGGAATTTTACATAATTGTTCAAGAAACAATAAAAAAACTGATGTTAGCTTTAGCGGGAGTAAACTGGTTGGTTCGATGAAACAAAATATAGTGATTTTAAAACAAAATACGCAAGTGTTATAAATTATGTTTTATTAATAAATATGTATTTAAATATAATAAACAAAAGATGTATTTTTTAGGAAACCTCGTACATAATTTTATTATGCAAATATTTCATGTTAAGGCAAAAATCTCTGCCTTTTTTATGAGGGTCATTATTTTATGTATAATATGTATTCAAATAAAATATTCCTTTTTCAGTACGAACGTTTCAATATTCTACGGTTCAATTTACGAAACAAAATTCGAGAGTACAGGATGTTCCGGGGAAGGAAATGAAGTTAACTTTTTAGAGCACTTGGAGCTGAAAGTAAACATCCTGTACAGCGTGAGGGGTGTGCTGGAAGTCTTTTTGACCTCGCCGAGGGGTGAGTGGGTTTGTTTATTACTTATTCTCTCTAAAAGAGTGAACTACGATCCGGGGGTGTGTGTATTGGAACGGAAAAATATGGAAAATTGACAGTCATTAAATGCGATTTAAAACAGTTTACATTTCCCTGGGAGTGAGGTTTATTACCGTAATAATAGCATCTGTCACTATCAATATATATCATCTATACCTGTCATTCTCAAAGTGGTCTATGGCGACCCCAAAGGGTCGATTCCGACTTCCAAGGTGTCTACCAATGTTCATACAATAATGACAAAACAATTTCAAGAGAGAAGCCGACCGAAGAATTTAGTTGGGTTGGGCGGCCTTTGGAAAATTACGTCATGTTCTCACTTCCAAAATACCACAATGCCTCAAGACAAAAGTCTTCAACCAGTACGTCTTCCAGTCATGGCGTACGGAGCCGAGACGAGGACACTGACAAAAGGCCTAGTCTACAGATTCAAGGTCGCCCAGCGCGCCATGGAAAGAGCCATACTTGGAAATAACCTTGAGGGACAGATTTAGAAACGAATTTATTCGACAACAAACCAAGGTGACTGAGGTGGCTCTGGGGATAGGCGGGCTGAAGTGGCGGTGGGCTGGCCATGTCTGTCGGAGAACCTACAGCCGATGGGTTTTGGAGTGGAGACCACGTACAGGATTCCGTAGAGTTGGTCGTCCCCCTGCCCGCTGGACCGATGATCTGAAGAGGATTGCTGGACATGGATGGATAGGAGCGGCGATGGATAGGGGGCGGTGGCGTGATTTGTGAGAGGCTTACGTTCAGCAGTGGATGACAGACGGCTGATGATGATGATGAAGGGGTCTACGACAGTGAAAAAAAATGGGAGTCCATGAGAGGTAATTGGGCGCCGCGAGAATGGATCCCATTTAGGCCGAGAGTCACCAAAATATAAAATGCAATGCAACTACGCTGTATGACATGTTCTAAGGCTAGATTTATTAATATTTAATCATATAATGTTTTCATCGCGTGTACAAAAAAATACGATCTTACTTATATCGTGTTTGATTTCCTTGGGATGTGTCAGTAATTAGATTTGAACACAAAATCAAAGTTTTCCCTCGACACAATCTTATATAAGAATCTCTGTGTACAAGACATCTTCTCCGAAGAAATATAGATAACTCGATTTTCCAAGAAAAGTCAGTTAAGGGATAAAACTTATGTTATTCCTAAATACTGTTTTGATATTCATATGTAAACTTTAACTGTGTTAATGTTTTTAAAAAAATATTATATTATTAACTCTTAAATTTACAGCACTGTTTTTAATATCACAATTATTTATTATAGAATATATTATATATTATAGAATGTGTGAATACTCTGTGTATGATAGAGTATCGAATGAAAACATAAGAAGTGAATGCGGTGCGAATTATGGTGCTATGAACAAAATAATGAAAGGATCGTTAAGATGGTTTGGACATATGGAAAGAATGAATGAAGAAATAATGGTAAAAAAATTATATGTTAACCATGTTAATGGAACCAGAAATAGAGGAAGACCGATCAAAAACGTGGCACGATCAAATAAATCAAATATTGAATGTCAGCCATGTGAGGAGTCAGAGAAATCGACGCGCGTGCATGACACGATGTATGAATGTTGAGGAAGCGAGAGAATTGTGTCAGGAAAGAAAAATGTGGCAGTCCATTTATTCTGCCAACCCCTTCGGAGAGACAGCATGATGGTTAGTTAGTTAGTTAGTTATAATTTATTATACACTTTTAGAGAATGTCGCGACAGCTGTTTCACCAACGGATGTTGGCAGTTGTTTATAACACCTGATGATGCCAACATCGGTTGGCGAAACAGCTGTCGCAACACTCAAATATTGAAAAATAAAATTTGTGATATTATAACAGTGTTATAAATTTTAACAGTTAAAAATTAATGTCATGTTTTACATAACCCATTCAGCTTAGGTGTTTCTTATGTCTTGTCAATAACTTCCCAGTGTATTATATTTGCTTCACATTTAAAAAACAAATATATTTTAATATTCATTTTTTGTGTTATTAGGTACCAGGCTCCCAGTACTAAGCAAGAGAAAGTTTGACCACTCCGCAAAAGGTTTCACTAACTGGAAATTCATGTCTGTGGGCACCTGGGGAGAGGATCCCAGAGGAATCTGGTCTGTCGAGATAAGAGACGAGGTAAACTTAATCCTTTTTACAATCTAGCATATTTATCCAACTAACTATTATAAGTAACTCACCATCTCGCCATCACCGTGAATGTCATGACGTCACACTCTCCTTGACATGGCCAATATATCATAGCCGATTGATTTGATTGTTCCAAGTTTTCTTTGGTATTCTGTTAATTCTTGTTCCACTTACATCATTACGAATTTTTTTCATTCAGCTCATTGAAAAAGATCATTCATTTAATAAAGACAATGGCGTTGAAATTTTGCATGTTAATAATAGAAATATAACTTTTAGCAATCTTGAAATTTTAGAAAATAAAAATAAAGAAAATATTATAAATAATCAAATAAATTTAAGAAATTTAATTGTATCTCAATAGAGACGAAGATGCAAACTGGAAACTGAATATGGTTGATCAAGGTGTTTACAGGACTTATGACCTGTCATTGGTTGGGTTACAATCAAATTTCATGAATTAATCACCCACCGTGGGTGAAATCCAGTATTCGTATACAAGTATAAGTATACATGCACAAAAAATAAATTTAACGTCAAGTCCAATCTTTGATTTTTTGATTTTGTAGTAAGTAATAACCTGAACCCCAATAAGAACATTAAATTATTATTTTAAATTTTAAATTGATTCATAATATTAGTTATAACAAAAGCAAAAACGTTCCAAAATAAATATTTATAACATCTGTCAGATCATGTAAACAATTTTATAATATTTTAAATATGTATCTTTATAATATATATCGCTGAAGAAGGATTGGTTGTCCGAATGTAATTTTATTTATTTTTAATGTATGTGTTGTTTAAACGATGTGTATAAAAAAAGGAGTAGAGAACATTTTCATTTGCATTATTTATTCTCATTCTTTCCGTGTTTCCAAATCTTCCTTTTATATTCACTTATATTTGCATTTGATACTGTCATATACAGATTTTCTACACATTTCATCTAAGAGATCTTATTTCTATGGCATTTATAAATTAATTATAATATCTTTAGTTATTTCAATAAAAATATATTTACCTTTTCAACAATGTTAAAAATGAAAGCGGAACAAAACCCAAAATAACGAATGAAAACGTCTGGTTTCGGGAATTTTTGGTAATGACATGTTTCACATATCTAAGGCATTATCAAATGTCATAATTTGATAATGCCTTAGAAAGGCGAAACATGCCATTCTAACACATTATAACGAAACTTCTAGAATATGGAAGTTTACATTCATATTATTTATTTATTAGAGTTTAATATCATTATTCAAAAAACAATAAATAGAAAAGGATGAATTATCTTCGTTTATTCTTCCTGTTCTCTCACACTCCATTGTGCGTAGGTTCCTTCTAAATCCTTCTCAATCCATCTATTTTTTGTGAATCCCCTTACAATAGTTTTAAGATTAAGACGTTGACACTGTGGATTTCTACAATCACCGTTTTTATTAATTAAAAAACTTGTTTTCTAGTTTTTTGTTTAATTTTCTCCGTCCGCTTCGAAGGTTTTACAACTTCATCATCGGAGAAATGATATAAACTCGTTATTCCTGCAAATCTTTATTTTCAGTTGGGTTGGTTGATCACGGGAAAATGGGGAAACGATAAAGGTGATGATCAACCATTCACCCTGAAGATGGAGATTATCACGATCTCCGAAACGTCGGTCCAGAAAGACGAGTTTCACGGATTTTCCCAAGAAGTCAAAAAAACATGAAACAATGGTTGATTTCAAATTAAAAGTTTAAACAAATAAACAACGAATTATCGTTTTAGGATTGTTCAATTACGAATTATTGTTTTAGGAAATAAAGTATCGACGAATATTAGGGGATATTAGAGGATATGACTGGTGCTTATCTCGTCTTACAACCCTTCTTCCAACCACAGAAATGCCGATTGATGAGGGGTAATTTTAGGGCATGAATATTAGAAGCTGTTATTAGCGTCAGTCATTAGGAGTCACCGTACAATACATATGGCGCCTAATGGCATATTGAAATGCGATCATTTCCAAATACGTATATGATAGATACAAGCTTTGGTTGATACACGTCAGGAATTCCAAGAGGAAAGTAAATTGGAAGGATATACCAATGTCAAAAACCTATGTCGTGCCTTCTCCTTGTTAGTATTTTTACAACACTTTTCACAGATATGTTTCGGTTTTGACATAACTTTTTTCAATGTACAAACATTTAAACACTGAAAAAAGTATGTCATAACCAAAACATACTCTGAAAAGTAAACTAACTAACTAACCGTCACGCCGTCTCCCCGAAGGGGTAGGCAGAAAGAGTGGACTGCCACACTTTTCTTTCCTGACATATTTCTCTCGTTTCCTCAACATTCATACATCGTCTCATGCACGCGCGTCGATTTCTCTGACTCCTCACATGGCCGACATTCAATATTTGATTTATTTGATCGTGCCAAGTTTTCCTCGGTCTTCCTCTATTTCTGGTTCCATTTACATCATTAACATATCATTTATTTTATCTTTCTTTCTTCATTCATTCTTTCCATATGTCCAAACCATCTTAATGTTTCATTATTTTGTTCATGACACCATCATTCGCACCGTATTCACTTCTTATATTTTCATTCGACACTCTATCATACTCTGAAAAGTATAATATAAATAAAGATAAAGTGTCATAAAAATACTACCAAGGAGAGGGCACGACATAGGTATTTGACATCGGGTTGTAAGTGCATTTTTATTGAATCCACAACACAAAGAGAAGGCGAATATAGAAGAGATTAATAAAGAATCGAAAGTTTCGTTGAATGAATCAAGAAAAATATCATTGACTTTGATATATTTTGATACATGATTGTTTTTCAATCTTTTGAGTATATTCTTCGTGACAAGTTTCGAGTATATTTTCCTTCATCATCTTTATCGTTCTTTCAATCGATGGTTTTAGCATCAAAATTGGGATCGTTTGGTATATAATACAAATTTAATAATTTGTAACTTCTTCAACTAGAGTTTAAAATCATTTATTGATTCTTGAACTTCGATATAAAACGAAAATGTTCGTCTTCTAGCTGTTTTATTATATTTAAAATGGAATGACACGTTACGCCCTTCAAATACGTTATCAAATGTTGATATTGCGTATAAAGGCGAAAAATGTAATTTCATCTAAAATATTAGGTTGGGGAAAAGGTAATTTTTTTATTTAAACCTTTATTTCAATGCTTTGTAAAAAGTGTTACATCATCCGATTTAAGTCAAATATGCGCCGTTCTGTTTTATAACTTGTTGCCAACGAGAATCCAACTTTATAATGCCTCTCTCGTAGAAGCCCTTGCCCTTATTGGCAAAAAACTCGGACATCCAATTGTCATAGGCCTCCTATTGAAGTCAAATTTGTACCCCCAAGCGCGTTGGTCATAGACAGGAACAGGTGGTAGTCACTTGGTGCCAGGTCCGGACTATAGGGTGGATGCATAAGAACTTCCCATTCGAGCTCTCAGAGCTTCTGGCGCATCATCAAAGATGTGTGCTGAAGACTGAACCGACCAAGCGCAACACTGTCAAAGAAGCGTTGGTAGTATACACTAACACCTTTACAACGCAGTATTGTATGATCCAATGTGACCAATAATTAACGGGATATACTTAGTTGAAAAAAAAGAGCGCGAAATACGAAATTACTTTTTCCCCAACCTTATATTTAATAAAAATCCAAAATGACAGATCTTTTCAATCATATTAATGTCTTAAAAGTCTGTTCAATTATGAATATATTCCTGTGATACTGAACTCGAGCTACGAATATCTCTCTATCGTTTTGGGGGTCTCCCTGGTGGACACTGTCTATTTCGCATTCACTGCAGAGCTATGTATGAAATTCTTGTGGGATTCATTCCATGAATATGTTAGTACTATTAGCATAGACATTGTTGCCCCATTTGACCACATCTTGAACCTCACAGACCTCTCGGATTGTGGTGTTAATCACGCAGGCTTCTCAGCAATAGGACGTAGTATTCTCATTTTCGATGTCCTCAGTATATATTTGGTCTTGGCGATATCCCTCCGCCTCAATTTTTATTATTTATTCTTAACATTGGGAAAATGCTCCAGTTAACAAGGTGTCCCAATTTAAGTTTCTCGGGTCGGTCCTTACTGCGGACGTCAACGTAGACACTGATGTCAAATACAGGATAAACACCACCTGGCTCAAGTGTCCATCTGGTGTCCTGTGTGATCAAAAAATTCCAATCAGGACTAAAGGCAGAGTCTACAAGACTGAAGTGAGGCCCGCCATGCAGAGTGCTGGACCAACAAAAAAGTTGACGAACGTCGAGTCCGCGCTGCCGAGATGAAAATGCTGAGGTGGGCTGGAGGCGTCACAAAGCTGGACCACTTAAGAAACAAATACGTGAGGGGTAGATTTAATTTTAGCGGGAATCTCGACTCCGGTGGTACGGTCATGTGATGCGAAGAATCAGCGAATACATTGTCCAAAAAGCCCTCAGCATTCCAAAAAACCCAAGAAGAAGAGGTCGCTCAATGGCAACATAGAAAAGGAGCTCCAACCCGAGATCCTGACAGTGGAGATGAGTCAAAATAAAAAAGCTTGGCGTTTTCGTACGAGGAAGGCCGACCCCAGATGATGGGAAATGGCAAAGGGAAAGACGAAGAACAGTTAACATTGGGTTAGAGTAGAGAATATAAAATAATATTTGGCATGTACAAAAATATCTTTTTAAACATTTTGACGAATATAAATTGAAGCCCTAATCATTTCTCAATATCGCATGGACGTTTCCAATACGTAGTCGTAATTATAGTTATAATAAAAATGGAAATACGTCACAAAAATAGCTTCAAAATATACGTTTATCATGAACCAAGTAAGGCAAAATACATTTATGGTTATCTAAATTGATGTTTTATGTAAGACACAATTTTTAGTACGAAAAAAATATATAGGTATAGGTATTATATTTTTTATGTATGATAGAGTGTCGAATGAAAATATAAAAAGTGAATGCGGTGGGAATGATGGTGTTATGAACAAAATAATGAAAGGATCATTAAGATGGTTTGGACATATGGAAAGAATGAATGAAGAAAGATGGGTAAAAAAATTATACGTTAACGATGTAAATGGAACCAGAAATAGAGGAAGACCGAGGAAAACGTGGTACGATCAAATAAATCAAATATTGAATGTCGGCCATGTGAGGAGTCAGAGAAATCGACGCACGTGCATGGCACGATGTATTAATGTTGAGGAAGCGAGAGAAATATGTCAGGAAAGAAAAGTGTGGCAGTCTGTGTGTTCTTTCTGCATACCCCTTCGGGGATACGGCGTAATGGTTAGTTAGTTATATTTCATTGTTTTGACCAAAACACCAATGTTACATAAACATTATAAACTGTTAATTTAAAAAACTTTGTTTTCTGTTACATACATAAAACAAAGTATTTTTAATTTAACAGTTTATTATATTTCGCTTTTTTATTTTATGATTTCATGACAACGATGATTAATTCCATATATATTCAAATAAACTGAAATTCACGCTTATAAAAAGATTTTTGATATCTCCATATAAAATATATAATATTCATAAAACAAATTATGACATAAAATTAAGATCTGCAGGAATAACGAGTTAATATCATTTCTCCGATAGTTAGTTAGAAAGTTTCAATCCTGGGATTGGCTTGCAGCAATTTCCTCTATTATTCTCTTCCATTCTTCCCTGTCTTGTGCGGCTCTTTTGAAATCTGCATATTATGAGCAGCGCACGTCCACCAACAGGTCCTCCAGGTACTCTCGGCGTGGGCGTCCCCTAGAGTTTGTCCCCTCGGTCATACCCTCCATTATGGCATGCAAGAGGCCTTCTTGTCGTATTACATGACCGATCCATCTTGCACGCCATTAAGACAAGGTCCTGAGCAGGTGCCTTCTTCCTTCGATTCTTTGAAGAACCTCCTCATTCGTGATGTGGTCTCTCCAGGAAATTCTTAATAGTCTTCTATAGGACCACATCTCAAAAGCCTCTAGTCTCCGTTTATCTCTTTCGGATAGGCACCATGTCTCGCAGCCGTACATCAAGATACTTCATACATAGGTCTTGATGAGGAGTATTCTCAGCTTTCGGTCTATATTATTTCATTCTATTATTTTCGACCTTTTATTAAATGCAAGCCTAGCCTGATGTTTACGGCTGTCGACCTCGCTCTTAGACCGACCGTCGCGTCGCATGCTCTCGAGGTAGACAAACCCCTTGGTGTTCTTCAGTGGAAATCCTAACATCACTACTCTCATCTGATGTTGGGTTCGGCCTACAGTCAGCAGCTTTGTTTTGTCTTTATTTAACTTTATGTTGTAGTTATTTTGAAGAATGCTTTGCAAAGTTGTAAAGGCCTCTTGCAGTTCATCGATAATGAAGGTGTAAAACCTTCGAAGCGGACGGAGAAAATTAAACTCAAAAGTAGAAAACAGATTTTTTAATTTAAAAAAATGTTATTGTGTAATCCACAGTGTCTTAATTTAAAAACTGTTGTGAGGGGATTCACAAAAAATAGATGCGTTGAGAAGGATTTAAAACGAACTCGTCAATCAGTATTTCTGTGGTTGGAAGAAGGGTTGTAAGACGAGATAAGCACCAGTCATATCCTCTAATATCCCCTTATATTCGTCGATACTTTATTTCCTAAAACAATAATTCGTAATTTCACAATCCTAAAATGATAATTCGTAGTTTATTCGTTTAAACTTTAAATTTGAAATTAAACGTAATTTCATGTTTTTAGGATCTTGGAAAATCCGTATAACTCTTCTTTCTGGACCGACATTTCGGAGATCGTTGCAATTTCCATCTTCAGGTTGAATAGTTGATCATCATCTTTATCGTTTCCCTATTTTCCCATGATCAACCAACCAGCCTAAAGAAGGAGACTGCAACGATCTCCGAAACGTTACGGTGTTTTTTTAATTACTTTTACTTTTGTCTTTATTTCGACTGCGACCGGTTTTGCCAGGCTCGCTGGCGTCGACAGACAGGTCCAGTGCAACAAATCGACGTGCATGCATGACACAGCATATAAATGTTGAGCTTTTTGTCTACCCTTTCGGGAAAACGGCATGAATGTGAGTTAGTTTAAGCAGTTACGCAGTAATGTGCGAATCAGTTATTTATTATATGATTTTTTTTAAACCAATGTGAAATCAAAACGTATACAAATAGGTTTCATATATTTCGCATCAAAGAAAATGTATTAGTCGACAGTGTCGACTCTAACAAAACAGTCGTAAAGCTGTACGCCTTGGCGAAAATTTTAAGTTAATTTGTTCCATAAAGAGAGTTTATGAAGCCAAAGTTTAATAGTTATTTTACACGGACTTAAACAAAGAAAATTAATTTTCCAAAGACAATAGGAATTATGATTTATGTTAGTTTTGAAACTGAACTTGTTCCGGAACTTTCTCATTATTACGCGGGATTCGCCATTTTGTTTACAATTGTTCTATTTTAGAATGACCTTTTCTATATTTTTATATTGTATATGAAAATATCTTCTTCTTCTTCTTCTTTGCTAGCCTTCTTCCCTCTACTACTAGATATAGGCCTCTTCCAATTTCTTCCACTCGTCTCTATCCTGCCCCTTTTGCATCCAAGATTTTCCAACCCTTTTGATAATATCATCGGTCCATCTCATCGGTGGCCTTCCGACACTTCGTCTATTTTCCCATGGTCTCCAACTGAGTATCCTGGGTGCCCATCTATTGCCACCCTGTCTAGCCAAGTGTCCAGCCCATTGCCATTTCAATTTTGCCACTCTGTCCATGACGTCAGCAACCCTGGTGCGGCGTCTGATTTCTTAATTTCTTATGCGGTCATGCAAGCTCACACCAAGTATCTGTCTTTCCATGGATTTCTGTGTACACTTGAGCCTGTGGACACTTTTTGCTGTAAGAGTTGTCTTCTCTAGTCCGTATGTCATCATGGGTAGTATACACATATCGTAGATCTTGAAAATATACAGTTAATATAATAACATATCTCCAGAATTTCATTTAGCAAAACAATTTAAAACGTGAAATGTTCTGATGATGAATGTTGATAAGTCCAAGGTAATATTTTTTTAAAAAGAAGAAATCATGACAATCTGCAACATTAGCGAGAATGGTGAAAATTTGGAGCAAGTAGAGGGGTTCGTGTATTTAGGTAGTATGATTACAATAGATGAGCGAGAGGAGAAGGATATTGAAAGAAGGGTTGGGGCAGGCAACAAAGTGAATGGTACTCTTAAAGTTGTCATCGCAAACAAAAGCCTATCCAAAAAATCTAGAATGGCAGTGCACAATGGTGTTCTTCTACCGACCCTTGTGTTTGGAATCGAAGCATGGAACTGGCAAAAGAAGGATGAAATTAGAATAAATACAGTAGAAATGAGATATCTTGAACTCTCTTGACGAATGTGTGGATACTCTGTGTATGATAGAGTGTCGAATGAAAATACTCGTATAAGAAGTGAATGCGACATGCGGTGCGAATGAAGCGAGGGAAATATGTCAGGAAAGAAAAGTGTGGCAGTCCATTCTTTCTACCTACCCCTTCGGGGAGACGGCGTGATTTTTCTGACATATTTCTCTCGAATCCTCAACATTCATACATCGTGTTATGTTCGCGCGTCGATTTCTCTGACTCCTCACATGGCTGACATTCAATATTTGATTTATTTGATCGTGCCATGTTTTCCAATCAAATAAATTTTCCTCGGTCTTCCTATATTTCTGGTTCCATTTACATCGTTAACATATAATTTTTTATCATTCTTTCTTCATTCATTTTTTCCATATGTCCAAACCATCTTAATGATCCTTTCGAAGAATCGAAGAATCGACGTGCGTGTATGACTCGCTGTATGAATGTAGAGGAATCTAGAGAGTTATGTCAGGAGAGAGTTGTGTGGCGGTCCATTCTCTCTGTTTACCCCTGCGGGGAAACGGCGTGATGGTTTGTTGTTGTTGTAGTATTCAATGGAGTTCTGGTTCCAATCTTTATGTATAGGAACAAGATTATTTTATCATACATTGTATTTCCGCACATTCTTCTTAGTCATCTCATTTCTACAGTTTTCATCCTTCTTCTGACAACTTAAAGCTTCACTTCCATACAGAAATATCGGCACTAACACTCCATGCATCTTCTTTTTCTTCTTCTTCAGCCTATTCCCGTCCACTCGTACTTTAATAGTTAGCGATGGACAGTACTTTGTTTAGATATCCTTTACCAGTTAAACTAACTAACTAACTAACCATCACACCGGCCCCCCGAAAGGGTAGGCAGAAAGAATGGACTGTCACTCTTTAACTGATGCGGCACTCCATTCTTCTCTATTCGCCCCGCGGGAGACGCGGTGTGATGGGTTGCGAACCTCATCGCCACCAATAGGCATCTGCCACGCTCACTTCGATCGTCCAACATTCACAAAATAAATAAACAAATCATAAAAAATACAACGATATAAAAAATAACAAAATAAAAATATTTTAACACATAATGTTCATTTTAGATGGTGTTCTTGTTGACATGGACGATCCGGACTTTTGTGTTGATTTAATTTATGTTACACGCATCCACCGTGTTTTTTAATTATCTGCAATAAGACACTTAAAGCAATCTATCACCAGCAAGAACTTTAAAGTAATATTGAAAAAAATATTCAAATTGTCATGGGAACAAAAGAAAAATTTATTTTTACACCTGTCAAAATTCTTTATATAAACGAAAAAACTTATATAATTTTAACACCAAAATCGTACAAACGTATAACGTGTCACAATTAACTATTATAAAGTGCGGCAACAATCAAATTGGCCAAAACAATTCGCTTATACACGAAATATCTCCAAATTTACGGAAGCACCACATGAACCAAACCAAAATTTCAAAATCAGAATCGGGTTCTTTACCAGTTTTTTGAAATAAAATTTAAAATTTTGCCCCTGTTGTTGTTGTTGTAATTATATTTCATTAAAATAATCAATAGTGTGTCAGAATTTTTTATCATATATTAATGATACTAACGAATTTCCCTACATACGGAATACGGAGCTTTTTTACACGCAATTATTAAGCTTCACCATATACTTACGTTATTACTGTAAGAATGATTGGTTCTCAACATTAATAAACTTCAAGCTTCCATGTTTGATTTCAATTTCGATAATTTTTCATGTGGATTCAACCGCAATTAGAATTAACGTTATAAATAATTTAAAGTAAAATCGATTTAACCTTATATCTATAAATCTACTGATTAACAAGCAACCATTATTTTTTATCCTGGAGGGTAGGCGAAGAGCTTTTATATTTTATCATATGAACATAATTTAATTGCCTTTTTTCGTGAATATGTGGCCCAATTAAAAATGGGTTCCAACGTGGTTAACCTGATTGTAGCTAATTAGGTCATGCCATGTTTTCATCGGATATCCGATGATTTTAATCTTCAAATTATTATTTGTTTTACATTTATTTTGTGGACGTTGGACGGTCGAAATGTACGCGGGAGATGCCTATTGGTGGCGATGAAGCTCGCAACCCATCACACCGCGTCTCCCGCCGGCGCCGGGGCGAAATAAGGATGGAGTACCGCATCGGTTAAAATGTGGCAGTCCATTCTTTCTGCCTACCCCTTCGGTGAGACGGCGTGATGGTTGGGATGTTTGTTTTCTCGCTTCCTCAACATTAATACATCGTTTTATGCACGCACTTCGATTTCTCAGACTCGTAAGGTGGCCGACATTTAATATTTGATTGTTAAGATCGTGCCACGTTTTCCTCGGTCTTCCTGTATTTCTAATTCCATTTACATCGTTAAAACATATTTTTTTAACATTCTTTATTCATTCATTCTTTGCATGTGTCAAACCATCTTCATGTTCCTTTCATCATTTTGTTTATAAGACTTTCATTCGCACTGCATTTACTTCTTATATTTTCATTCGACATACTATCATGTACAGATTTTCCATACATTCGACTTAGAGATTTCATTTCTACTGCATTCAATCTTCTTTCATCCTTCTTTTAAAAGTTCTATGCTTCACTTCCATACACATACTCGTATATTTTTTTTTTTAAACTGTTAGATTATGTACTTTTTAGCCAGGGTATGTGTACCAATTTGAGAAATTTAAAAATGCTTGTGGAAGAAGCATAAAACTTCTTTAAAATATGATGTATTTCTTTGAAATGTACATTTTCCTTAATAAGATAGAAGAGTTATGTTAAAACAAAAATTATAAGGTTTATTATTTATCAAACAGTTGCGATACCATTATGATTTGAAGAGTTACTTTGAAAACAAATTGTTATCCTTCTTTTGTCAGTTCCGTGCTTCGCTTCCATACGTAAGGGTCGGTACACGAACACCATTGTGCACTGCCATTTTAGCTCTGTGGGTAGACTTTTTTTGCGATGACAACTTTAAGTGCACCATTCACTTTGTTACCTGACCCAATCCTTCTTTCAACATCCCTCGCCACTTATAGCGCATATATATTATGTATATGTATATGAAGAAATATATTAAATAACTAACTAACTAACTAACCAACCATCACGCCGTCTCCCCGAAGTGGTAGGCAGAAAGAATAGACTGCCACACTTTTCTTTCCTGACATATTTCTCTCGCTTCCTCAACATTCATACATCGCGTCATGCACGTGCGTCGATTCTCTGACTCCTCACGTGGCCGACATTCAATATTTGATGTATTTGATCGTACCACGTTTTCCTCGGTCTTCCTCTATTTCTGGTTCCATTTACATCGTTAACATATATATTTTTTACCCATCTTTCTTCATTCATTCTTTCCATATGTCCAAACCATCTCAATGATCCTTTCATTATTTTGTTCATAACACCATCATTCCCATCGCATTCACTTCTTATATTTTCATTCGACACTTTATCATACACAGAGTATCCACACATTAAATTGACTTATTAAATAATAAATGTTCCATTTTTTATAGGTGGGACCACCAGAAAACCATGGAATGGTGGGACCTCTTACACTCATCCTGCATGGCACCAAAAATATACCAGACTACATGAAAAATGGACCCAGAATCTATAACACAGCGTATCAATCGTTCACTCAATTAGACACTAATGATCTTCTACCAGAATCGCCCATAAACGCTGATGAAATCATCGCAGACGATGTAGATCCCCAGAATTTACAAAACATCTTAAATCACGAGAAATACATCCAAAATGAAAACAAACAAAATGAAATTTTAAACAATTTTTGGAACGTGTTAAACGGTTTGAAATTCAATAATGATTTGAGTGGTGATTATCAAGGAAATGACTACGAAGATTCATATTCAAAAAACGGTTTCGATGAAGATAAGGTACTCTATCGGGTTCATCATCAGAATTCTAGATTTTTCGATCGTTCGAAACTCAAATTTGAAAATGAATTAACGAAAAACTTGGGTTCTAATTAATGCAAGATGTATCCGAATTTCATGGTATGTAAATTTGACTAAAGCTTAAAAAACATATTGTAGATTGTTAAAAAAACATTGTAGGATTTATATACAAAAAAATAAAGGAATATAATCATATCTTAACTTTATATGTATCTTATCCTGATTATAGTATTATGATTTTTATATTTTTTTTATTTTATGAAGTTATAATTATTTTGGTGCGTAGATCTTTTAATGAAAGTGAAACATGATGTGTTAGTGCTAAATTTCAACCAGTGCCAACTCACAAATTGCGTATAGAAGAATTATATATATAATATAAAGATATATTTTATATTTCTACAACATTTTGAATGTATACAAATACTTGTAGACGAATCCTGGATTTTACCCATTGCGGGTTATCAATTCAAGGATTAATTGTATCTCAATAGAGACGAAGATGCAAATTGGAAACAGAATATGGTGATCGTAATTAAAAAAGATCTTCTGCTTAATGCTTAAAATCCAATCTTCATAGATGGCGCTAGTGTGTAGATTGAAACTACCATGTAAAGGGTGGTGTTACAGATTAACATATTTATATACAACTTCCAAAAATTTGTGAAGCATGGTGGTAATAAGAAAATGTGGAATGGGGAATGTTGCATTACATAAAGCATGCGCTTAAACCAACCAATGACAGTTCATAAGTCCTGTAAACACCTCGATCACCTTATTCTGTTTCCAATTTGCATCTTTGTCTCTTTTGAGATAAAATTAATCCTTGAATATATATTTCTATTTATTATAAATTGCTGTGTATTGATATTTTATGTATAACTTATTGTAGATATTAGAGCAAAAATAAAATGTATTTATCCAATTTGCAGTTTTTTTTTATCTCTTGTTCCTCTCATTATATTAAAATATAATATGCCAAAAATATTCACGATAAGTTTAATTTATGTTTTTACTGTTAAAATTTAAAACACTGTTATAATATCACAATTTCTTTTTATTCACTGAGAGTGCCGCGACAGCTGTTTCGCCAACCGATGTTGGCATCATCAGGTGTTAAAATAAACGTTTATTAAAAGTATTTATTGTAACACCAGATGATGCCAACATCGGTTGGCGAAACAGAAAAAGAAATTGTGATATAATAACAGTTAATATGATGAAGTATCTTACTGTTTCAGCCAAAACAATGGACTATTTCATTTATATTATGCAATCGACGCCGTCCACTGCTGGATATAGACCTCCCTGTTACTTCTGCGGGTAATGGTTTGTATAACAACCCCACGTTTGCCAGACGGGATGGGGAGACCTCCCTCAAACTTAACTTATGAAACAGTATCGTCCACCGAGGTTGGTTTCTTGATCATTAACATATCGCATAGTTCAGTAAGTACTTACTTACTTCCTATGGCCATACAACTCTTGAAGAGCTTTAGCCTTCTTGATGATTTTCCGCCAAGCTCCTCAATCCTAGCCAGATCAGCCAGAACATTATCCATTAGGCTCTGTCTAAGCCTTCCTAGAGGTCTTACTCCAGTTGGTCTAGACGCGGACAGCGTCTTGATTGCTTTGGTCTCTTCGGCTCGGAATACGTGCCCAATCCATGCTTGGTGACCGGCACTCAAGGTGCTCGTTATAAGGGGCTGCTGGGTCATCGTACGGATCTTTTGGTTGGTCCTATGCCTCCAAGTTTCCGCTGCAACACCGGGTCTGGGTCCCAGGATCATTCTTAGTATTCTATTCTCAAACCAGTAGATCCTATGTTTTTCTTTTAGAGTCATTGTCCACGACTCAGAACTATATGTCACCACTAGCTGACAGTTGGTTCAGAGTTCATATAGTCCAAGGTGCTGCAGCCTTCCTGAAGACGTATATTGTACAAGCTTCTATCCAGAAACACCAACCTGCGTATTTATAACACCCTTATTAAACTAGTGGTGAGATTATGGTTCTGGATCATGGACAATGGCTCTTAATAAACAATAAAAAATCTACTGGTTTGAGAACAGGATCCTTAAGAATCTAAGACCCAGACATGGTTTTGCAGCGGGAACTTTGAAGCACAAAAGCAATCAAAAGATCCGCACAAACCCAGCAGCCCTTTATAACAAACATCGTGAGTGTCGGTCTCCTAGTATGGATTCATCAAGATATCGTCAACACCAGGTGAAATAAGGCCTACACAGCGCCGTACATAGCTTCTAGTAAATATTGTTCTGGCCAAACTGGAAGAAAGAGGCTGCTGTGATCGAGTTGCGCAGGATCAAAAAACTTGATCATCAGAGACTATAGTCTTGTGTACAGGTAAAATATTATGCGAGTTTATACAAATATATTATAATACCAGGAATGCATGAGAGATGATTTGACATTAGGAAGACAAGATACTTTCTAAAATCAAGAGTATTTGTCTTCTGAACGTACTTTCACTATATAGACATAGAAGGACATAGAAGGGGTACCCACCGCCTACCCGAGGCTGTTATAGGGCGCAGCGACTCCCTTTCGTCAGCCTCACTCATTAAGTTCCTAGGCCCGTCTACCGTCCATCCGGGACTGATATTAATTAATTGTTATTTCATTTACGAAAATTAAAGAGACACAGAAGGTAATTAATTGTTATTTCATTTACGAAAATCAAAAAGACACCAGAAAAACGTCGATCTCCGAGGAGACCCCTTTCAGCAGACTGCTCATCCCACCGGTGTCACCAGAGACAGGTTGTTTCTGTCGGCCAATAAGTAAAACAATTATGCTGTCGCTGTCGGAGATATCTGACAAAAATACATTTATACGTGATGCTGCGTAAGTCTTTCCAAAGATTATTTACAGCTTCCAGGCGCGTTTTATAATTCCAATCTCATTTTTTCAAAGCCCAGAAAAGCTTATTTATTGTGAAAAAAGCGTCTTTTACAGCCGCAGTGTTAACTCATTTGCAAAATTTATGAATAATTATTCCACGTTGAATTAAGGATATTTTTATTCCAATTCAGTTTAAGGCTTAAAACCCATAAATATTGCTTAAGGACCCCTGCTTATCTTCTAAGCGGTTTCCGTTTTATCCGTATACATAAATAAACAACGCTCTCCAAAAGAAACGAAATGATTCTGTATTCCTGTCGCATATTTTGTTTAAGGGGTATTAAAATTCAACTGCCTGTAAAGTGTTTTTTGTATCACCCCCCGTAATGGGGAGTCCATAAAGTATGCATAAGAGATCAATAGGTTGGGATCAGATCGGGAACCCTGACATCTCAGAGATATAAACTGACTTAAGCAACCCTGCTTTAAAAATATATACACAACAACTAACATTAGGGGTGTCACAATATAAGCTTTTATTATTTAATTAATACGAATGAAAACCTCAGTTTTCTTGAAGTTTTATGAATTTTATTGGAATGACATATATCGCCCTTCTAAGGCATTATCCGAGAAACTACGAGTGACCCAAAGAGCCATGGAAAGAGCCATGTTAGGAATAAGCCTAAGAGACAGAGTTAGAAACGATACGGTGAGAGAACAAACAAAGGTCACTGACATCATCCACCGAGTGGCGACTCTAAAATGGCAATGGGCAGGTCACGTAGCCAGAAGCTCAGATGAAAAGTGGACAAGAAGACTGCTGATCTGACGAATGATCTTAACAGACACGTCGAAATAACCTGGATGCAGTATGCACAGGGCAAAGTGACATGAAAGCGAATAGAGGAGGCCTTTGTCCAGGGGTGGACGGGAATAGGCTGAGGAAGAGGAAGAGAAAAAGGCATTATGTGACGAAATTTCAGCTCATTGCTGTTTATATACACTAGTAAATGGAGCAGAATATGGTGATTAACGAAAATTGATATGATTTTGTACATTAGGTAGATCCAGAAATATGGGGAAATGTTTCTTGGAACTCGTTAAGAAATTTTATGACAATGATTACATAGTTAGGGGATGCTAAATTATATTTATCACAGTCGGACATCAATAATATTGTTAACTGGAGTCACAGTAATCAAATGCAATTCAATGTCTCCAAATGCGTTATGCTATCATTTACTAGAGCATTGAGAACTTTATATCACAGATACACAATGAACAACCAGCAACTGGCACATGTATCTACGATGAAGGATCTCGGAATCATCTATGAGAGTAGGCTGACTTTTCGTGCACATATCGAGAGGATTTGTGGCATTGCACTGAGGATGTTGGGGTTCATCGTCCGGACCGGAAGGGTTTTCAGGGATCCCAATGTGCTCAGAGTCCTATACAACGCATTGGTTCGGAGCAGGCTCGAAAGTGGTTCTGTGATATGGAGTCCTCACGAGGCGAGATATTCCGTTATGCTGGAGAGGGTTCAGAAAAAAATTTCTGAGGTATCTCTACATGAGGGAGTATGGTAGTTATCCGTGGCTCTATCCCACGGCATTTCTTCTGGGAATGCTCGGAACCAATTCTTTACAGCTTCGAAGAGATGGACATCTAATAACCCATTTCTTCAGATTAATTAGGGGATACTTCGAGAACTCGGCCGTACTGGAGGATGTTGGTATTTTTGTCCCCGATAGATATCTCCGACAGCGACAGCACAGATTGTTTTACCTACCGGCCGCCAGAACCAATCTGCCTCTGGTGACACCGGTGGGTAGAGCAATTAGTCTGCTGAACGCGGTCT
Organism: Lepidostoma basale; assembly: GCA_022606425.2. Taxonomy (NCBI): domain Eukaryota; kingdom Metazoa; phylum Arthropoda; class Insecta; order Trichoptera; family Lepidostomatidae; genus Lepidostoma; species Lepidostoma basale. Next base: position 4,378 of record JAHDVF020000259.1, on the reverse strand, counting down.
CCTCGGAGATCGACGTCTTTCATGTTAGTGAAAGTACGTTCAGGGGGCAAATACTATTGACTTTAGAAAGTATCTTGTCTTCCTAATGTCGAACCATCTCTAATGCGTTCCTGGTACTTTGTTGTATTATATTTTTACCTGTACTTAATAGATACCTTAAACATTTTCCTGTTTGTAATGTCTATTGAGTTAATAAACTGATTTGATTTGATTACATAAATCAAAAATAAGTTATGTGAGGTAGGACGAATTAAGTGTTTCTAATAAAAGTTTCGCCACATTTGATCATGCCTTAGAAGGGCGAAACATGTCATTCCCATAAAATATGGTTTTCATTCGTATTAATTATTTAATATGGAGTTTTACATCATTGTTTGTGATGGTATTGAACCATCGTAGAGAGAGATGCGTGAATTCAGACGTAATACGAAAATAAATTCAAATGACTAGGAAATATAACACCTAACCATGTGGGGGTAGGTCTAGGCGGGGAGCAGGGGAGACGCGGGGAGGGGAGAGAGGGGAGAGAGGGGGGTTGAGCCGAGAGGGGTGTGGGCCAGGGAGAGAGGTAGCTCGGGGCAGTTGACTTTGGACCTGACGGGAAGCGGTCGCTTTCGGTATTAAATTCAGTGGGTGTTTGCTGTTTTGATTATCAAGAACTTCATTTTATTTTGTATACAAGTATAGTGGTACGAGGGGTGCGGCATTTGCAGATTTAAAGATATTATAGAATCAGTGTTCCTGAGCTGATCGACGGAAAGCTAAGTCTAGAATTAAGAATTTATATTTCAGGAAATTGGAACGTATGCGTTCGGCTTACTCCATGATTATACTATGCTTACGTTTATGTATTACATACATGTACCTAAATATATATATATATATGATATATTGATACCTTTCCTATACTGCACGTAATATAGTTCACTAACACTCGGGCCAACGCATCGCGCCCGAACAGGTATTCACTAACTCATCGAATACTGAAACCTTAGTTATGGACATGTAGCGTTCTAACAAAATTTGCCATCTTCTATATAAATAAACATATAAACTTCGACCCATGCAAATTATGCTACATAAATATGGTTGACTGCTGATGAATGAAGACAGTTAGAGAAGTTGGGAAGCTCACTTCAAGAGCCCGCGCCATATACAGACTCATATAGATAAGTAGGTGGAAGACCCTACTATCGCGTCTGCGGGAATTCTGTCGTGGGTGGGCTAACTTCGAAAACCCCCGATAGGGTGATGGACAGGTTCATGGGTTTGAATCCCCAGGTCCACTGATTAAGGGTTGGGAGGTAGAACGTCTGGTCTCCAGACGATTCTGCTGTGGAGCAGTGGAGAAAAATCACCAGATTGACGAAAGATCTGGGTCAACGCGATACTAACACTATCATATCCCAGTTCCCACAAATCCTTATATATCTAATATATTATATTTTGATACTGAATTGCTATATAATTGTACCTTTCAGAAAGCTGTTCTTTATTGCATCATTATTACATTACGCTCTGATTTAAATTACTGTACATCGTATTTGTTCCATATTGTGTGTGAATGTTTCTTCCAGGGCTGCCACATTTTCTAGAGATAATATTTTGAATTTATATTTTGTAAACTTAGAGATATTTTAGGTTGTTTGGTTTAGATGTTCCTAGGAAATATTGAGAGACATATAGTTTGATTATACGTGGGTTTGTCAGGATTGCTTAGAATATTCGGAAGGGTTAGGAACGATTAGCTTTAGAATGAAATTATCAGTATTCGCCAAATAAAAGGGCTTGGATTACATCGGTCATAACGAAGGGTCATACGGTATTATTTCTAGACGATCACGAAGGCCAACTCGCGTAAGGTAAAACACCTGTAAGCTCCGTACAGGTGGATGAAGAGGGAATGACTGGAGGAAGCTCCACCATTCGCGGAGGAAGGTTAGGAGGGATTCTGTCTAGGATCTTCTCACGGACCAGGGCAATCCATCACGTTCGGCGCGTGACCAGGATGGATTAATTCCTCGTAGGTAGGGCATTCCACCACATTTGGTGCCGTGACCAGGATGAACTACCATAGTAGTTGATGATGACTAGAGGAAGGTTAGGTTCCTCGTAGGTAGCTCATTCAATCACATTTGGTCCCGTGACCAGGAGAGGACTGGAGAAGGAGAGGAATCCTTCCACCCTAGGTGTCCTCATGGACAGGACGAATCATCACATTTGCTGCGCGTGACCAGGATTTTGGTTTAAAGCATTACTTGATAATTTCATTATTATGCATATTTATTTAATTAGTTTAAAATTTTAAATTGTTTTAAAAAATTATTCATCACTAGAACATTTCATGCCAACCCTAGGTAGGATTCGTAAGTGCAGCAGGCGGGTTTTCTAGGAAGGTATTCTAGGATGCTCTATGCAGGGGTCGCGTATCGTTTCGAAAATAATTATCGGCGTGGTATTTAGTTTATGATTTGAATATTTAAAGAGAACTCCGAACATATTATAGAAAGTTTAGTATTGAAACACAACTTTAGTTCACTTTCGGTAGGTTTAATAGGAATAAAATATTATTATCATAATTTTGTTATTGTAGAAGAATATTTCGAGAATTTAGAAAAAGGTGAATGTAAATATTATTATTCATAAGTAACGCTATTCTATTAAATTATCGTCAGCTTGAAATTATATTTGAGACCAATTAGAGTAATCTTTAAATTATATTAAATTATTGACAGGTTAATCGTATATTTGAGATCAACTAAAGTAACCATTAAAACATCCATTGCATTATAGACTCATGTATATTCTAATCACACTTTTGAGAGTACGCTAAATAAATAAATAAATATTATGATTATGTACCGAATTAGCATATTTGCAAAAAAATTTTAAGGGCCCCGCTATTATTAGTATACTTAGAGTAGAATATAGTATTTAAGTTAGTTAAGATGTATGATCGTGACGTGATTGAATTCATGCTTAAAATATTGGGAATTAGTAATATCGAGAGTTATATTTATTTCATAAATGTAGTGTGTAAAAAGGTTTGTTACCACCTACGTTTTTTTTCATACTTCTAAAAACTGCAGCGAGAGATCTAAAATGGCAAACATGTGTTTTAAGAATGCATTCATATTTTTTTGTGGACCGATAACGTACGCGTTGGGTTTGTTTGTGTTGTGTATTCCGCATAATCCTGGATAGGTACACATTAATTTCTTTCACACCAAAATAACCATAAATTAGTTCGAGTTAAGTGTTTACATTAGGATATTTCTAAGGTCGGTTAGGTCGCTGTAGTAGTTACAAATATTTTTTGCTTGCTAAGGAGATGTAAATAATATTATTAATAACGAAAGCAATAAATAAATGGGTCGTGACTAGAATATTGAATCATTTAGGGACCATGTATAAAAAAAAAAGTACTTGGATTTCGACTGTCCCAGTAAAAGAAGGACATAGCTCGGTAATTTTAGTTAAATATATAATTATAATAGTTTATGAATACGGAATAGGATAGGATATATATATTTTATAATGGCTAGTTTAAAAAAATTATATTTAATGTCTTTATGTTCTACGTATGAGCAATAGGTCATCGATAATAATTTTAAGTTATGTACATTGCGAAGTTGAAATACAGACGTGTTAATTATATAAAATAGAATTGCGAGTAATGATTAAATCAGTAATAATAAGAGTTTAGGTTACTTCCATCGTAAATTAAAATACAGATGTGTCAATTATGCGAAATAAATATTATTGATTTGGGAGATGCCTATTGGTGGCGATGAGGTTCGCAACCCATCATTCCGCGTCTCCCGCGGAGCGAAAAGAGAAGGATTGAGTGCCGCATCGGTTAGAGTGTGTCGGACCACTCTTTCTGCCTGCCCTTTCGGGGAGACGGCGTGATGGTTAGTTAGTTAGCTGATCATTATTAATTGCAGCAAGTTAGAATTTAGGTGAATATCTACGAAGCGGAAAATAAAATATTGTATTTAAATGAATCGAATTGCAGTCGTATATGAGGCGTTGCGGTCTGAGATATCCTAGAGATAACGAGGAGACCACTTAAAGATATCGTTAAATTTTGTGGGTTTTAAAGTATCGACAATTTTTAGCCGTTAAATAATTTAGGATGGAACAAAAAAATACGACGGTTAGTACTTAAGTTTCTATGCGATGTGTCGGGCTTAAATCTTAAGGAGATAGAGTTATTTATCGCGGATGCTGGGACTTGTTAACATAATGAAGCGGAGGATGACATTCTGAACGGTTTGTTAATAGGTGATAATTTTTCAATAGTGTCAAGTTGGTATTCTGTAGGCTGGCATTTCATGGAATTCTCCTTATGGATCAAGTATCTCGCCAAGCTGGT
>JAHDVF020000258.1:0-53234 GCA_022606425.2 Lepidostoma basale | reverse complement strand
TTGTCGGGTACGAATACTTGTTTAAAATACTTATCGCCTACTCTTATATAGTTTGAGCGTTGTTTTTGGGCTTTTTCAAGGATTTCTTCTTTTCTTTTTTGGTCAATCTCGGCTTTTTTTAGGGCATTTTTTTGTTCCTCTAATTGCACATTAGGTGTTTCAATATTATTTTTCATATATTTATAACTTAATTAAGGTCTATGGTTTCATCAGAAATAGGGCTAAACTATTTCTCTTTTTCTAAAAAAAAGCTATAAAAGCACCTGTATTAGGTGCTTTTATCTTATCAATTCAGCGAAAACGAATTAAAATTTCCAAATTCTTTTTTGGGTAGCGAATTATTCATTTGTAACGAATCTTCCTTTTTTAATAACTTGGCTAATACCTTGTCGCACGCATCTATCACAACTCTATGTGATTCTATAACCTTAATTTGCGTCTTCAAAAGTTCGATTATAAGATTATCTAGCTTGCTATCTTCCATTTCTTTGTTTAAATTTGCCATTATATTGTGAATATAGGTGTTGATAAAAGCCACGCACTACGAGGGCAGTTGCGTGGCTTTTTTTTAATAAACTGCTACTTGTTTGAGGCCATTAACCTTGTCGTTTTCTTCCTTTTTCAAAGAATTTATATAAATCTCTTTTTGACCTCCAACCAATTTTCCCTTATTCACGGCTGCATAAGCTGAGGTCGTTTGGTTGATATGCTTATGCCCCAAAGCACCCATTAACTGAAATTGCGTTGCTCCGCTATTGGCAAACCAAGTGGCAAAAGTTTTTCGGGCAACATGAGTAGATAAACGCTTGTCAATGCCCAAAATGCCTTGAATTGCCTTTAAATGACTATTCATTTTTTGATTTGAGAGATACGGTAAACAAACCTTTCTTTCAACACAATCAGCATGATTTTTATAGCTGTCAAGTATAGCTATTGCTTTGGGGTTGAGCCATGCTGTTTGTTCGGTTTTGGTCTTGGAGCGTTTCATAATAACTGATAATCCATGCTCCGTATTCACGAGGTTTGTTTGATTCAATTTTCGGGCATCGCAATACGCTAACCCAGTATAACAGCTAAATAAAAATAGGTTTTTCACTCGTAGGAGTTCGGGCGTAAAATATTCATAGCTTTCAAGTAGTTTTAGTTCGTCATCGTCCAAAAAAACAATGTCGCTGACTGTCTTTTGAAAACGTGCCGACATCAACGGATTACGGTCTATAAACTCATTTAAAACAGCATAATTCAAGGCTTTTTTCAAGAATTGAATGTTTTTAATAGCATAGTTTTGAACAAAATTCTTAGTCGTTTGGAGATAAATCAATAAATCATTGCCGATAATTGGTTTAATATCTTCTACCATCAAATCGGGCTTTTTGTAGCAATTAGCAAGAAAAGAATTGATGTTTTTACTAAACCGTTTCGCCTGTAAGCACGCTTCAACACTTTTTCCTACTGCTGATAATTTCTCATAATCGGCTACAATCATTTCCATACAATAACTAAGGGTAGGCGTAATAGTGGTGGACTGAAAATCTTTTAAAGCAACCGCTTTTAGCACTTCAAAAGTTACTCGCTGTTCGTTCAAAATGAGGTTGCTATGAATTTGTCTTACATCTGCTGAAATTTTAGCAAGTATGGCGGTGGTGGCATCGTCGCCCTCAACTTCTTGTAGTTTCGAGTTCCATTTTTGAGGCAAGCAATGCAAACTTGTTGAAAATGGCGTATGCTCTTTTCCATTGATGGTTAAATAACAATAAATAGATGCCTGCCGAGTAGCATCTATGCGGTTGTAACGAAGTTGAAAACGGATTTTCAACCCTCTTGCTTGGGGTTTCCGCTCTAACCGTTCTGCGTATTTGGCTAGTTGTTTTAGCCTTTTTTGTTGGTGGTTCATGGTTTGTGGGGGTTTAAATAAGGTCAGTTACTGGTACTTTGAAATAGTCGGCAAGATTTTGAGATTCAAAAGCAAAGATTTTAAGTTCTCCACGAGTAAGCATACCAAAGCGTTTTTGATTGATTCCGACCTTTTTATAGAATCTATCGTCGGGAGCGAACTTTACGCCGTGTTGTTCCTCAAAAGCTAGTATTGCCCTGTTTATTGGGGTTTGTGTTAGTGTTTGCATATCAATATTCTGTTTTGTAAATAAATATTCACAAATATAGATAACAATATACTACATAAACAAATAAAATTATCTTTATTTTAGATTAAAATAATTACTTTATTGAATTAACTTTGCATTTATGAATAATGTCTATGAAAATATAAAGCGATTACGAATCGAAAAGAAAATCAGCATGGCTGAAATGGCTGACAAATTAGGAATTGGTCAATCAAGCTATTTTCAATTAGAAAAAGGAGAAACAAAAGCAACCATTGAAAGGCTTTACCAAATTGCGGAAGTCTTTGGAATTACTGTTTTTGAGTTATTAGGCAATGAAAGCGTGCCTAGTGGAGAAAGTGAGCGAGTTAAGAATTTGGAGGAAAGAATTACGGAGTTGAAAGACAGAGTAAAAGACAAAATACAACTGAATGATGCTATGGGTAGGCATATTAAAAAACTAGAAGATACCTTAATAGCTTATTTATTAGCAGAAATTAACAATTTATTGGTAGATAAGTTAGGCATAACAACCGATGAACTTATTGATAATGAGCAAATAACTGCTAAGTTATCTGATGAAGAAAGAAATGCTTTGAAAAAAGAAATAGTTACGAAGCTATTAACAGATAATCCATATTTTCAAGGTACAGTATATACTTTGCTTGAAAATAATGCAAACTTAGCAAAACCTCAATTTCAATTAATATATAATAGCTTATCAGAGGAAGAATTTAAGGCTATTAAACGTTTTGGGGCTTATGATTTAGCTTTTGGGGAACTTTCGATAAAAACTATGCAAAATTTTAGAAAATTAAACCAAAATAGTAAGTAAAATTACAAGCGTATAACTTTTCATGCCTTTAAATCTTCGTCAAAAAGTGTGTCAGACATATAAGTAAACTTTGCACCGCTTCCCAGTATAACTTTGGGCTTGCCGTGAATTGGCAAGAGAGCTTGTTTAGGTACTTGGTTTATTGATTTTTGAGTGGCTTTTGTTTTTGTCGCTATCATGGTTGTAACTGTTTTTTTGTTAGAACATAGCAAAGGTATGAAAAATTCATTTTCATTCGTCTAAAAATACCAATTCTACTACCTACCTAAAAGAAAAAGTACACTCTTGAAAATATATAACTTATTGACTATAAGTACATTACGTATTTTGTCAGTACGTTTTTTAAATAGATTTAGGGAAAAGCATACTTTTTTTTTAGATACACTTCATTAATTAATAGCATATAAGTATCTGATTATCAATTGTTTAAGTAAATTTAGGCAATAAATTCTTAGAACCTCGCTCTCTACTTTTTAACAAAAAACTATGAGGGTTCTAAAAAAAGCGACACATTTTGCATAAAAAAATGCATAATGGAAAAAGAAAAAATCAAGAAAGAACGTCAAATTTATGACGCCGAATTAAAGGAGGAATTGGTTAGATTGCTACAAAATGGCAAGTCGGCAAAAGAACTTTCAAAAACATTTGGAATTCGAGAAAATGTTCTTTATCGTTGGAAGATGAAAGCAACAGCAAGCACAAAAAAGAACAAGGAAGAAAGTCAAAATGACTTCACTTTACGATTGATTGCCGAAAACAAGGCTTTGTTGAAGGAAAATGAACGTTTAAGTATAGAACGAGAAATCCTAAAAAAGGCCTTAGGTCTCTTCAGCACGTCCAGCTAAGAGACGTCTATAGCTTGATTATCAAGCTGAAGGACAAATATAAAACTAAAACACTTTGTGATTGTTTTGAAGTAACTCGTTCAGCATTTTATAGATTCTCTATTGAGATGATGCTTAAAATCGTTACGCATTTTTACATAAAAAATGCAAAATAGCATGGGAGCAAAAACCACGTCAATAATAGATAAACATTAGAGAAAGCACTTCTGAAAAAGACTGCTCCTAGGACAATGATAATTCATTCGGACAAAGTCAGTATTTATCTGATAATATCAAAAAAGTGGTAAAAACTTTTGAATTAAGCCAAAATGAGTAGAACTGAATGACCCTTATGACAATGCAACAGCAGAACCCCTTTGGAGTAGGCTAAAAACTGAGTTGGATAGGCCTAAAGCTGAGCTAGCTACGAAAGTGTTGAAGAATTACATGAAATTTTGTTTGAATACATTGAGGGGTATTATAACCGACAGAGATTTCACCCCCTTGGTTATCAAAGTCCTCAAACTTTTACAGAAAATTATTACAAAAAAGTAGCTTGATTAACTAATTAAAAACTCGCAAAAAAGCGTAAAAGTAAAATGCACCAAGGATACCATTAACGAACACAAAAACAACATTAATAACAATTTAAAAAATGCGGCTTAGGGTCTTAAAAAAATGTTCACTTTGTATTTGGAATTTCAAAATCACTTTACCTTTGCAATCTCAACGTAATTTCCTTCATGAAACTATTTTTAATACCCACCATTTTAGCACCCGATACCCAAGAAATAGTACTTTCTCCACAAATAAAAGAAGTAATTTCGGAAGTAGATGTTTTCTTTGTCGAAGAACTCCGAACGGCTCGTCGCTTCATTAGCAGTTTAAAACTCAATAAAAAAATTGACGAACTCACTTTTTTTGAGCTAAACAAAAAAACGCCCGAAAGCGAAACCAGAAAACAACTAAAAAGTCTAACCGTAGATGCAGGAATTATCTCCGAAGCAGGTTGCCCAGGCGTTGCCGACCCTGGTGCTGTGGCGGTAAATATTGCTCATCAGTTGGGTATTCAAGTTGTACCGTTGGTAGGGCCAAGTGCTATTTTGATGGCGTTAATGGCATCGGGCATGAATGGGCAAAGTTTTGTGTTTCATGGCTATTTGCCTATTGATAAAGCTCCAAAAGTAAAAGAAATTATTAGAATTGAGCAAGAAGCAAAAAAGAAAAATCAGACACAAATTTTTATGGAAACGCCTTTCCGAAATAATCAATTGCTAGAAGATATTGTGCAAAATTGCCACCTTGAAACTCGCCTTTGTATTGCCTGTAATGTTACGGCAGTAGATGAATTTATACAAACAAAAACTATTGCCGATTGGAAAAAACAAAAGCCCGATTTACATAAAAAACCAACTGTTTTTGTACTTTTGTAATCTATCATTTATTTATTCAAAAAATGCTCCAAGTTCATTCCTTCACTTTTTCGCCAATTGCCGAAAATACGTATATACTTTTTGACGAAACCCACGAAGCCGTAATCATTGATGCAGGCTGTTTGGCCCAATACGAAAAAGAAGAATTAGCCGATTTTATAATAGATAACAAATTGATTGTCAAGGCTTTATTACAAACGCATTGCCACCTCGACCATGTTTTTGGAGCAGCTTTTGTGAAGCGAAAATACGGCGTAAAAATGTATATTCACGAAAACGAAATTCCTATTTTAGCCGATGTGGAAGGGCGTTGCAAGTTGTGGAACATCAAAGGTTACGAACCAGTAGAGGCAGATGCGTTTTTGAAAGAAGGTGATAAATTTGAATTTGGAAACTCGGTTCTAGAAACACTTTTTGTGCCAGGTCATGCACCAGGTCATTTGGCTTTTGTGAATCATAAAGAAAAATTTATTATTGGTGGCGATGTATTATTTCAAGGAAGTATTGGTAGAACCGATTTGCCTTTTTGTAATCATCAAGATTTAATTAATAGCATAATTACTAAGTTTTTAACTTTGCCAGACGACTATAAAATATATGCAGGGCACAATGAACCCACTACCATTGGGCAAGAAAAGAAAACAAATCCATTTTTATTGATAAAATCTATAAGTAGCAGATTTACAAATTGAGAGTAAAATGTTATAGATAAACTTTCAACTAGTTGTTTGCTATTAATTTCAAAAAAAATGTATTTTTGTAACCAAATTTATTAAAACCTAAGCATCATAAAAAATGGCAAAAAAGGAAGCCCCAAAAGTAAAATATTCGAAAGAAACCTATATGTATTGGTACGAATCGATGTATTTACAACGAAAATTTGAAGAAAAAGCAGGACAATTATACGGAATGCAAAAAATTCGTGGCTTTTGCCATTTATATATTGGTCAAGAAGCCTGTTCGTCAGGAGCTGTTTCAGCTTTAACAAAAGATGATAAATGGATAACCGCTTACCGAGACCATGGCATTCCATTAGCCTTAGGCACTGATGCAAAAGCCATCATGGCCGAACTTTATGGAAAAGTTACAGGCACAACTCGTGGCAAAGGTGGCTCGATGCACATTTTTGATAAAGAACATAATTTTGTAGGCGGTCATGGTATTGTAGGAGCTCAAATCCCATTAGGAGCAGGGTTAGGCTTTGCCGAAATGTATAAAAAAACAGGGCATTTAGCCATTTGTTATTTTGGTGATGGAGCGTTGCGTCAAGGAGCATTGCACGAAACATTTAATATGGCAATGACTTGGAAAATTCCCGTAATTTTTGTCGTAGAAAACAATGGTTATGCCATGGGAACATCAGTAGCTAGAACATCAAATGTACGAGAACTTTATACCATTGGTGAAGCCTACGATATGCCGTCTGAACCCGTAGATGGCATGGACGTAGAGGCAGTACACGAAGCCGTAAAACGTGCCGCTGACCGTGCAAGAGCTGGCGAAGGGCCAACTTTTTTAGAGTTTAAAACCTATCGTTATCGTGGGCATTCTATGTCGGATCCCATGAAATATCGTACCAAAGAAGAGGTAGAGCAATGGAAAGTACGTGACCCTATCGAAATGGTAAAACATACTATTTTAACGAATAACATTGCTACGGAAGAAGAATTAGAGGTTATTCATACTAAAACAAAAGTAATTGTGGACGAATCAGTAAAATTTGCCGAAGAATCTCCTTTTCCAGAAGCAAAAGAAGCCTTTGAAAATATTTATGCTGAAGAATATCCTTTTTTAATGGAATAATATGTTTTTTATTAAAGCAAAAACTCCTTGAAATTCAAGGAGTTTTTGCTTTAATAAAAATTGATAATTAATGAGATTCTCGATTTACTTTACTGCCCGATTTTCCTACTAAAAAATCCATATCAGCTCCTTCGCTGGCTTGCATTACGTGATTATATAGTGTTAAATTTTAACTGATACAATTTAGATTATACATATATGCCCATAACTTAAAGTGTAAATTTAGCATATATTCTTTTTTTGAAAAAGATAGTGTTTTTCAAAAAAACGACTAAAACGTTGTCGAATGGTATTGTTTAATCGTTCAACGTGGTTGATAAGTCCTGTTTCTTTGTCAATTTTGGCATGAGTTTCTTGTCGCCTGTCTGTGTCATGCTAATGTGAATGTTGTTTTTGTAATAAATTGACGTACGCATGTGAGCAATATTGCACGCCTCTATCACTGTGATGTATCAAGGATTCTTTTTTGTTTTCTCTTTGTTTTAAAGTCTTTTTAAGTGCCTCTAAACAACCATTTACACTTAAATCTGATGTACACAATGCCCAACGATTTTCCTTGAATATAAGTCAGTTATAAGGCTAAGATAACAAAATTTATCTACTCCACTTAGCCAAATATAAGTAATATCCGACACCCAAACCTCGTTAGCTCGCATCGGTTCTATTTCTTTTATAAGATATCGTATCGATTAAAATGATGATAACTAAAAGTCGTTTTTGTTCTAAAACGCTTAGGTTTTATCTGGCATGTTGCCACAAATCGGCCCAAAGTTCAGCCACACGCGGCAATTCACGCAGTTCTTTGTTTTGGTCTTCCATTTTTTTGTCAGCAATATTCTGTTTCATATCGGCAAAATTAGCCAAAGGTTTGACTTTATGGAAGAATAAACTTGAGGCTCAAGGCCTTGAAATTGTCGAATCCAATACAAAATGGTGGCATTTCCTCTGATACCATAAATTTTCTGAGCTTGACTTGTGTTGAGTTTACCACTTAAAACTTCCTCTACAACCTTTTGTTTGAATTCTTCGGTAAAGAATAATTTTGAGATTCCGAGCGTCTCGAGCTTTGTTTTTTTGACATTTTTTGTCCTGATTTAAGTTGACTTATCCTCTTTTTGGGAGTCAACCTATTTTAGGACTATGCAGAAAGTACTAAAGTTCAAATTTAGTACAAAAGTTAATAGAAAGCACAAATGTTCAGCCTAGTACCAAAGCCCCACTTTTGCCAAACCCCTGTTAGCTGTAGTTATTTTCTTTCCACGCCAAAAGCCATTCACAGATATATGCAAATGGCTCTTAATTTTTATTGAATGTTGTTTAGAATTTTCCGTTGTTGTTTTTCCAATTTTCTTTTGGTGTTATTTTTTCTATTACATCCCAATGCTCTGCAATTTTTCCATTTTCAACTCGGAACAAATCGTAAAAAGCATTGTGGTCTTTTCCGAAATGCCCTTCACTTACGACTAACACAAAATTACCTTGTCCAAGAATTCTGTGAATTTTGTTGTACTTTAAAAAAATACCTTGTTTTGCTAAATCTCCAAGAACAGCACCAAGTCCTGAAACTTGGTCAGGTATCATTGGATTGTGTTGAATATAATTGTCGCCATCATAGTATCCTGCTAATTTTTCCATTTTTCCATTAACCAAAATATCTTCTACAAAAGCTCTTACTAATGTTTTGTTTGCTTCTGTTTTGTCAAGGTCTTTTAGTTCGGTTGTTCCGTCTGTCATTGTGTGTCCGCTTGGGTTTGGTTTTGCAGTTTCTTGCAAATTGTCCCAATGTTCAACAATTTTTCCATCTTCAAAACGAAAAATGTCAAAGCCAATTTTGGGTCCAAAAAAATTATATTCAGTATGAGTGAATACAAAATCTCCATCTTGAAATGCTCTAACTGTGTTTACTTTTGCTGAATTTGGTGGCAATGCTTGTAACAATGCTCCAAATCCTGCAAGTCCGTCTGCAACACCTAAATTGTGTTGAATGTACTTGTTTGGGTTAATGTAACCAACAGGTTCAGTTGCTCCTGTTTCAATTGCTTTTAGTAGGCTTACTACTTTTTCTTTGTTTGAAATTTCCATTTTATTTAATTTTTTTGAATTTGAAATTGAGTTGCGATTTGTACTGCAAGAAGATAATCCAACTCCTAAAACTATCGTTGCACCAATTAATATTTTGTTCATTTTGCTATGTTTTTAATTACAATGCAAAGGTGCAACGAACTGTAAAAATGGAAAAGGTAGGAATGTGCTTTTGAATGATACTTTTACGCCAAAGTGTTTTTTTCTCTAAATTCTGTTGGTGTAATGGCTGAATGCTTTTTAAAATATTTGATAAAATTGGTTGGTTCTTCAAAGCCCAATTGGTAGCAAATTTCTTTTACGCTTTCGTTTGTATGTGCTAAAATTCTTTTGGCTTCTAACAATATTCGGTCATCAATTACTTCTTTGGGTGTTTTTCCAAATATTTTTGATGTAGCCTGATTTAAACGCTTTTCAGAGATTATCATTTCTTTGGCGTAATAGTTTACCTGTTTTTGTGTTTTGTAGTTTGTTTCAAGCAAGTCTTTAAAAAGCATTACATAATCAAGGTTAGCATCCTTTTTTATTTCAATGAAGTTTTGCTTTCTTTTTTCTCTTTCGGAATGAAGTAAAAAATTGTGTAACAAGTTTTTTAAAATGTCGGATTGAGAATTATCTTTTTCATTTTGTAATTCACTTGTCATTTGTTCTAAAAGTTCGGCAAATAATTTTGTGTGTTTATTGATTTGAATTTGTGATACAGAAAAAAGGTCATTAAATAAAATATTGTTACGCAAAAATTTTGTGTCAGCTTCTGTCTTGCAGAAAAAACTGTCGGTAAACACAATAGCTTTTGCTTCAAATTTTGTTTTGTTGTCAAAGCGTTGAACAGTGTCTTTGTTGAGAAACAAAAGAGTATTGGGTTTAATTTTTATAGGATTAAAGTCCACCAAATGGGTTGGACAACCTTTTTGAAACCAAATAATATGGTAAAAATTTGTTCTATGTATAGAGGTTAGAATTTCTTTTTGCGTTTCAAAAGTAGAAGCAATGTCAAGTATTTCAAATTCTTGTGAAAGTCCTGATTTGAAGTCGTATTTTTTAATATCTTTTGTCATTTGCAGGGTGTTGGTACAATTACGGCTAACTCACGGAATAGTCCAATGTTTTGTCTTGATTTTGTTATATTTTATTCCGTCGTTAGCATACTAAGTTAATGGTAGAAGCTTATATTCTGGATTACAGCTAAGTCATAAGGTGCGTGAAGGCTTCAATGCCTATATTTTCTGTCTTTTTTACACTAAATAAGACCCGACAGCAACCGCAATCTTTGCATTTATACGCCTGAGAACCAGATTTATTCTTGCCATTCAAAACAATATTTGCACTATTACATTTTTTACACGTATGAGAGTAGCTTGTACCGTTTTAGTTTCGTTTTTTATAAAAATACAAAAATCAGTTAAAAAATGACTCTATCCTAATAATGTCTCTAATAGATGCCTATGTAATTGAACAGATACTTATGCAGTTTTTGTATAATTTTATTTGAGGGATATTTATTTTATTTTTTGAGGAAAACACTTACATTTGCTACAACTAATTGCTACGTTTTAATTATTATTGAATCATGAAAATATATGACTTTAACCAACCAGTATTAGCGAAAATAGGAAAAAATACTAGGCTAAAACGGTTGAAGAAAATATAAAAATATCGGATTAAAAATCCTACTTATGTAACCCTTCCATGGATTTTATTACCCTTAAAAAAAATCTTCGCAAAGATTTTTCTCAACTTCCTACTGTGAAAATTGCCATTCTTGGCGATTCGGCTACGCAACTTCTTTGTACTGCTATTCGTGGCTATGGCTATGAAATTGGCTTAAATTTTGATGTCTGGGAAGCCGATTACGATCAAATTACGCAAACTATTCTTGACGAAGAATCTAAATTATATGCTTTTCAGCCCGATTTTATTATAATTTTTAACGCTAACCAAAAACTAGCGAAACAATTTTATAAAAAAGATTTTAACGGAAAACGAAACTTTGCCAATAAGCATTTGGATAACCTTGAATCGTTGGTTAATATTATAAATTCTCGACTAAAAACCAATATCATTTATTTCAATTTTATTGAAATAAATGACGGGATTTTTGGTAATTTTTCTAATAAAATTGCCGTTTCTTTGCCTGCACAACTCCGAAAATTAAACTATAAGTTAATGGAAATGAGTCAAGAAATAGCTAATTTTCATATTTTCGATTTAAGTTGGTTGCAGCAAGGTTTTAGTCAAGAACAAATCCTTGATTCAAAGTTTTATATTAATTCCGACAATGTTTTTGCCTTAGATTTTCTGCCCGAAATTGCTCGAAATTTATCAGAAATGATTTTGCCCTTTAAAGGAAAATTCAAGAAGTGCTTAATTTTAGATTTAGATAATACCACATGGGGCGGCATTATTGGCGATGATGGCATAGATAAAATTCAAATTGGCGATTTGGGCATTGGCAAAGCCTTTACGGAACTTCAAACATGGGCAAAACAGCTCAAAGAAAGAGGAATTATTTTGTGTATTTGCAGTAAAAATACCGAACATCTTGCCAAAGAACCTTTTGAAAAACACCCCGACATGGTACTGAAATTAGCTGACATTTCGGTATTTATGGCAAATTGGGATAGCAAAGTTGATAATATTAAGCGAATTCAAAGTATTTTGAATATTGGTTTTGATTCAATGGTTTTTTTAGACGATAACCCTTTTGAGAGAAACGTAGTAAGAATGCACCTGCCCGAAGTTTGTGTTCCCGAACTGCCCGAAGACCCTGTGGAATACTTGGCATATTTGAAAAAATTAAATCTTTTTGAAACAATTTCCTTTACCGAAGCCGACGGAAATCGTACGAAGCAGTACCAAGAAGAAGCTGGCAGAGCTATTTTGCAACAAAATTTTACTTCGGAAGATGATTTTCTAGACAGCCTTTCTATGGTGGCTACGGTGGAAGAAATTAACAATTTTTCATTACCACGAGTAGCTCAATTATCGCAACGTTCTAATCAATTTAATCTTCGCACGGTGCGTTATACTGATGAAGAAGTTGGGCGAATTATGCAAGATGAAAATTGGCAAAGTTTTACGTTTAACTTAACCGATAAATTTGGCGATTATGGACTAATTGCCGTAGTTTTACTAGAAAAACTATCAAAAACCGATGTTTTTATTAATACTTGGATAATGAGTTGCCGAGTTTTAAAACGTGGAATGGAGCAATTTACGCTAAATATACTTGCCGAAACCGCCAAACAAAAAGGCTACAAAAAACTCATCGGAGAGTATTTAGAAACGCCTAAAAATGGCATTGTAAAAAATCATTATCAAGACTTGGGTTTTGTAGAAATTGATAATAAATGGGTGCTAGATTTGAGTAATTTTGAGGCAAAAAGTACTTTTATTGCTAAAAATGAAGTTGCTTTATAGCATAAATTTTTGATATTAGCCTACTAATTCTACTCTTGCAGAAGCCAAAATTGTATAACGTTTTTGCGATTTTTTTTCTAAACAAAGCACACGTGTTCTGCGTTTTTCAACTTTTATAAAAACTCTTTCCCTAAATTTAAAGTGCTGATTATCAGGTATTTCTGCTAACAAGATACCTTCATTTTCAATGATTTTATCAAACATTTTAAGGGCATTTGCCAAGGGCAAAAAACTAACCGAAGATGCCGCCGGATTTGCCATATAAAGTTTTAACGGCACTAAAATTTCGGCAGGAAAAGTGGTTTCATTTAGCACAGGATTCATTAATTTCTGAAATGCTTGTTTCCATTCCTTGCCATGTGGCTGAATTTTATGGCTTCCAAGCCAAGCTCGTTGATGAGCAATTTCATGAATATACGTTAATAGAAAAGCATACGAATTCAAATCATGGTTGATGGTAATTTTATGCTTTCCATTTCTGAAAACATAATTCCCAAAACACGAATATCGGCTTTTAGACAACACAAAAGCAAACGGCACTTCTTGCCAAAGTTCGAGGCAATAATTAACAGCAGTTGGCGGTATTTTTTGTGCTAAAATTTCTTTTAATTTATCTTTCAATACAATAAAATTTAGAACCAATTCAATTCATAATAGAAGCATAAACCACCTCGTGCATACGTTTTCTGATTTTTAAGGTCGTAATTTTATTGTTTTCAGAAGACGTATAAACTCTGTTAGAAAGAAAAATAAAAACTAACTCTTTCTCTGGGTCAATCCAACCTGCTGTACCTGTAAAACCTGTATGTCCAAATGTTTTTAGCGACGCATTACTGGCAATGGTTGGCTTTTCTTCGTTGGGCGTGGGTTTATCCCAACCTAAACCACGATGACTTTTTTGGGTATAATTTTTAGCAAAATGCGGTACAGTAGTTTCTTGCAAATACCGATGCCCGCCATAAAAACCTTTCTGCAAATTCATCTGAAAAAGTTTTGCTAAATCAGTAGCCGTACTAAACAAGCCTGCATGACCAGAAACTCCACCCAAAAGTGCGGCATTGGGGTCGTGAACTGTTCCTTGAAGTTGGGTTTCTCTAAAAACTTGGTCGTTTTCGGTAGGAGCAATGATAGCTTTTGGAAAATTTGTTAAAGGATTATATTGTGTAGCACTCATGCCCAAAGGCTCATAAAAATTTTGAGCCATAAATGCATCAAGGGGCTGATTGGTAATTTTTTCGACTAAATGTTGCAACATTATTAACCCCAAATCGCTATACGTAAACCGATAACCATTGGGCGAATTTGGCAACATTTTTGACTGCAAAACCCATTTCCAAACCGAATCTTTAACACTCGGTTTTATGTATAAATTTTCGGTTACTTGCAAATTTTTTCCGTTGGCTAAGACATAAAATTCGGGCTTAAATTGCCCAAAACTTTTCGTTTTTTCCCAAAAAGGAATAAAAGCAACTAAGCCTGCTTGGTGTAGTAGAATATCCGAAATTAATAAATTTTCTTTGCTTGTTCCTTTAATTTCGGGCAAATAATTTGATAGCTTTTGGTTCAAATCCACCGCTCCCCATTCGTTCAAAAGCATCACGGCTTGAAGGGTTGCCGACACTTTTGTCATCGACGCAATGTCATAAATAGTTTGGTCATTTACAGGCTCTTTGGCATCATATCGCAGGTTTCCAAAATTGTGTTTATATACAACTTTCCCCTTCCGAGCCACCACCACTTGGCAACCTGGAAAAGCACGATTATTAATGCCTTGATAAGCAATTTGCTCAATTTCTTGCAATTTTTGGGCATTCATGCCTACACTTTCAGGCGTTCCGATGGATAATCTTCCTAAGGCGGGGGTTTCAATTCCTTGCCCTACTTTTAGATTTCCTGTTGAAATGGGCAATTTTCCTTTGGCTGGCAAAGCTCCAAATAATATTTGCGGCACTACTCGATGTGCTTCCGCAACATCTTCATAGCCGCATACTACATTCGGAATATTCTGAAATAATTTTAAACCATACGGGCTTCCAAAAGCTACCAAAATTACTTTTGTTTTTTGTGCTAATTGATTAATAAAACTAACCGTTTGAGGCGTTACACCAAAATTTTTATCTTCTTTGTTATTAATATCATGCACACTCACTACAAAGACTTTATATTTGGGAGCTTCTCGTAAAATAGCCATTAATTCGGCATTGTTATCGGGCTTATAAGGAATAGTAAAATGCTCGAATTTGGCATATTGGCTCAATGTTTTTTGAAATTCGTTATCATAAGCAGCACTTATTGAAACAGAAGCAAAAGTGGTAGTATCGAGGTGCATGAAAGGCAAAATTTTATCCTCATTTTTAACTACCGTAATTGCCTGTTCAAATAAATCTTGTTTTATTTTTAGGGCAGATGATTGGTTTAAATCTGCTCCTAAATTAGTTAGATTCACATATTTATTTTTGTGCAAACCTGTCCAGAATTTCGATTTCAAAATCTTTTTTACACGAGCATCAATTTCTGCTTCCGAAATTCTGCCAGATTCTACGGCAAATTTTATTTTATTAAAACCTGCTTCTAAATTTTCGGGGTATAATAAAATGTCATTTCCTGCCAAAAACGCATTTAATTCTACTTCTCCTACGCCGTATTGACTCGTAATGCCACGCATATTTAAGGCATCAGTAAACGTTAATCCTTGAAAACCTAGCTGATTTTGCAGGAGATTTTTAACAACTTTTTCAGAAACCGTGCAAGGCGTATTTGGTTTTCCTTCAAGGCTTGGCACAAATAAATGCCCTGTTAGCACACCGCCTACGCTATCGGCAATAAGTTTTTTGAACGGATATAAATCAACCTCGTTCATTTGAGTGCTTGAACGAGCTACCAACGGCAAGGTTTTATGCGAATCTTTGTCAGTATTTCCATGCCCTGGAAAATGTTTTGCTGTGGCAAGAATATTGTATTTTTTCAAGCCATCAACATACGCCATGCCTTTTATAGCGACATTTTCTTTGTTTTCGCCAAATGCACGTGTACCAATAATGGGGTTTTTAGGATTAGAATTTACATCAACCACGGGAGCAAAATTTATGTGTATTCCTAGGCGTTTGCATTGTTTTCCAATTTCTTCGCCCATTTTTACTACATAATTGTTATTCTGAATTGCCCCCAAAGTCATTTGTTTAGGATAAGTAATTACGCTATCGAGCCGCATTCCCAAGCCAGTTTCTGCGTCCATGCCTATAAAAAGCGGAATTTTTGATAATTCTTGATAACGATTTGTTAAACGAGCCTCTCGATAAGGGCCTCCTTGAAAGAAAATTAAACCACCAATATGATAATTCTGAATCAAATTTTCGATGCCATAATAATAATCTTCGGTTCTGTTAGAATAAGTATTTAGCACAAAAAATTGCCCTATTTTTTCGTCTAAACTCATGGTTGCTAAAACGCTATCTGCCCAAAAATTTTGTTTTACCTGAAAAACCGAATGAGCCTTTAAAGTCGTGGGCGATTGTGTAGATTTTTGAAATTGGCTACTCGAATTACTAGGAAATATAAAAACTATTCCCAGTAAAAAACTGACTGTTAGCAAAATTGCCTTGATGTAATTGTTCATTTTTATAGAAAGCTGTACTATTTTAGGCAACAAAGTTACGAGATTATCTTGTGTAGTTCATGGTAAAATGATTAAAATGTCGTTAGCTTTGCTAATAATTTACATCAATATCAGCTATTTATGAATCGTCCGTTGGCTACTTATCTTTTCGGAAATGAAACTTTATATGCCCCAAAAGAAAATTTGGTGCTTGTAGAGGAGGAAATTATGGAAGAAAAAACACTTGAATTTAAGCACAAATTATTACTTATTTCCTACGAAATTACTAGCTCAGAAAGGGAATTATTAGGCAAAATTCTTGCTGCAATTAATTTTAGTTTTGATACCATTGATTTAATAGAACTAAAAAGAGGAATACTTTTTGATAAGAAACTGATTGATTATCAAGCATTTATAGCTCAAAAAACTACTCGACGAGTTATTAGTTTTGATGTTGCCTTGGCAAAAATAAGTTGGAGCAAAGCCCTCACCTTGAATGAAGTAGAAACCGATGGCACAGTAGATTTTTTATTAACCAACAGCCTTGCCCAAGTAGAAGAAAACATAAATATTAAAAAAGCACTTTGGGCAAATTTGCAGAAATTGTATCCTAAATAAAAATGGTAAATGCTAAATTATTAATACTTGAATAATTTAGCATTTACCATTAAAAATATTGATTTAGTATTTTTATTTCTCCTCCGCTTTCTCTTTCACTTTACCATAAATCATCATCTGGTTAGACGCAATTTTAGAGAAACCTCTTACATCGTCGCCACTCCAAGCGTTGTTCATTTCGCCATAACTGCCAAAGATTGGCGACATCAAATCATAATCTGATTTTATGCCTAATAATTGAAAACGATGCGGAGCTAATAATACGCGTACATCGCCTGTTACGTGTTCTTGCGTGCTATCTAAAAAAGCTTCTACATTTCGCATTACGGGTTCTAAAAATTGTCCTTCGTGCAATAACATTCCATACCATTCCGACAAATTTTGTTTCCAATATTGTTGCCATTTGGTCAAAACGTGTTTTTCTAACAAATGATGAGCTTTAATAATAATTAGCGGAGCGGCAGCCTCAAAACCTACTCGTCCTTTAATGCCAATAATGGTATCGCCCACATGAATATCACGCCCAATGCCAAAAGGTGCAGCTAATTCTGTTAAACGACGAATTGCCACCACAGGATTTTTAAAACGCTTGCCATTTACGCCTTTCAATTCACCTTTTACAAATTGTAAGCTAATTTCAGTCGTTTTTTTAGTAGTAATTTGTGTAGGAAAAGAACTTTCTGGCAAAAAATCATACGAATTTAAGGTTTCTTTTCCGCCAACTGATGTTCCCCATAAGCCTTTATTAATCGAATAGGTAGATTTATGCCAATCACGCACTACGCCTTTTGATTTTAGAAATTCAATTTCGGCTTCACGAGAAAGTTTTAAATCTCTGATTGGCGTAATTATTCCTACATTTGGCAATTCTATTCTAAAAACCATATCAAAACGCACTTGGTCGTTTCCTGCACCTGTACTTCCGTGAGCTACAAAATCTGCTCCTACTTTTTTTGCATAATCGGCAACTGCAACTGCCTGAAACATACGCTCGGCACTTACTGATAATGGATAAGTATTATTTTTTAAGATATTTCCATAAACCAAATATTTTACACAACGTTGGTAATATTCATCAACCATGCGGGCCGTGAAATGGTTTGTAACGCCCAATTCGTAGGCTTTTTTTTCAATTTCTACCATTTCGGCTTCTGTAAAACCGCCTGTATCTACCAATACTGAATGCACTTCTAAGTTGCGTTCTTCGGTAAGATATTTTACACAAAAGGAAGTATCTAAGCCTCCGCTATATGCTAAAACTACTTTTTGTTTCGACATTTTATATTTTTTTGAGCCTAAAATGATAGGATATATTAATTCAACAATGGTGCAAAAGTAGGTTTTTTTTAAGAAAAATGTAGTAAAAATTAAAACAATTATTTGTTTTTTGAAGCCAATAAACCAAAAAAGCTGTCTCGTTTGAAACAGCTTTTAAATAAATCCTTACCACTATAAACTAATAAAATGAATACTTGCCAAACTATTTTGTGAAATGCTTGAAAAGGCTTGTAAAATTTTCTCCTAATTTTGTAAAATGAGAAAGTTCATACAAACCGAGCATAATTAATGCCACAACGAGGAAAATTTGTAAAGCGAAAAACATCTGTTTTGGGAAAATTATGATTTTTTTAAATTCTTTTTCTGTTGCAAAGATGATAACTAGTTTTTTAAAATATTAGCGTATAAATACCTATTTTTTTATATTTAAACACTTTTTTAGTTATTCATTTCATACTAGTAGTTTTAAATATCTTCCTTCTGACGCAGATGCTTCTAAAAAGTCTCCTTTTTAGCGAAAAATAGTTATTCAAATCCACACTGGCATTTTGATAAATTACTTTTTTACCATCATTGTAAAAAAGTTAAGCCAGTGTATGTTTAAAAATTTAATTTGATAAAGTTTAACTACGGTTTGGACTAATTTGGCAATTAGTCCAAAGAATCCAATTTTCAGCAGATTTGGCAGTTTTTCATAGCCCTTGCGTTTACGTTCCATTTTATTAAGTTCGCTATTGGTTTCAAGAATGCCATCTTTACCCCATTAGCAAAATAGTAATACACAATTGCTAACAAGGATTTTTTTTCTAAATTTCACCACTGTGTACCTTTGCGGAGAATACTTAAAATACTGTTTATAACAGTTCGCAAGCTATATTTGCGTTTTCTTTGGTCGTTAAGTATTTTTGATATAAATTAACATCTGTAGTGGAACTGTGGGAATCGGATAAACTCTTCAAAATAGATTTGTATCACTTTAAAATTTGGTCGTTTCAAAGTTAATAAATCCGATTCTTTTTAGCTACTTTTGAATTTTAAACATATTCTAACACAAATCAATGAAAAAAATCGCATTTTTATTATCATTTTTGGCAATGGTAACATTTACATTTGCCCAAAAAAAAGTGGCAAGTCCCCGTGTAACAGTAACAAGTGAAAAGGTAACGGTATCTTATGGGCAACCGTCTAAAAAGAGACGTGTAATTTTTGGCGGACTTGAAAAATTTGGAACAATTTGGAGAACAGGTGCTAATGAAGCCACCGAAATTACGTTTAAAAAAGATGTAAATTTTGGCGGAAAAGCAATAAAAGTAGGCACTTATACGCTTTTCTCAAAAATTGAAGAAAAAGAATGGACAATCATCTTGAACTCAACCTTAAAGCAATGGGGTGCTTATGATTATGATAAAATTAAAGATAAGAACGTAGCCGAAATAACCGTTCCTGTAACAAAATTAAAAAATGTTGTTGAAAAATTAACCATTACAACCGATGACAAAGCATTAATAATTTCGTGGGACGATACGAGTGTTTCTGTGCCATTAGCGTTTTAAGAAACCTTTATTTATTAGCAAAAAGTAGGCTCTATTTTATTATTGAGCCTACTTTTTTATATACTTAATTTGTTTAGTCCCACAATTAAGTAGCCTAGGTTTATAGAAAATATTGTTTGATTTTTTCAAAAGGCAAATTAAAGTTAAATATTTTTAACTGTGAAACTGTTTAAACTTGTTTAAAACCCCAAAAAGAGTTTGCAAATGTAGTGCGAATCATAAACTTCAAAACCAATGAGAAAATCTAGAAGCTGTTTAAGTTAATTTCAAGGGCTAAAAATGAGCCTTTCGGGCCGTAAATTTCACTAAATTTATCAACCGTAATCTATTATGCATTCAAAATTTAATGAAATTACAATACAAAAATTAACATTTTCACCATCATAAAATTAACTTAAACAGCTTCTTAAACAAAGATACAATCAAAAATTATATTTTACCATACTTGATTTACAATATAATCATAAGTCGAACGAATACTAAAATGTACTTGTAAATACCAAAAAGGTAAATCTTTATTGCTCTGAATCGGTAAATAAAGGACAACTTTTGTTGCTTTATCGATGGTGGTGTAAACTACTTTTCGTAGTATAGCATTCGCAAAACCGCAAAACGTTAATCAGAATTTTATGAAGACACTCATTTACATATTGACATTTTTTCTAACTACGGCACTTTTTGCTCAAACAAAAAAAGTAGAAGAGTTTGGTTTTAGACAAATTCAGATGACATTTAATGAAGATAAAGTTGACATTTTAGTCAAATCAAAAAAAGGAGAAAAACTAAAAAAGAAAGCAATATTTTTATTTTGTCAAGGTAGTTTACCACAACCTTTGATTAAATATGATGAACAAGGACTTTATGGTGTTTTTCCATTTAGCACAGATGGTTTAGAAAAAGATTTTCATATTGCAATTATTGGAAAACCATATATCCCATTAATCGCAGATGTAAAAACATTAGGTAGAAATATGTGTTATGAAGACAGTATTACTCATAAAACACCGAAAAAATATTCAGACAGAAATTATTTAGATTATTACGTTAACAGAAATATGAAAGTAATTGAACTATTACAAAAACTACCTTTCGTTAATAAAAATAAATTAGTTGTAGCAGGACATTCAGAGGGATATGAGGGTTCTAAAAAAAGCGACACATTTTGCATAAAAAAAATGCATAATGGAAAAAGAAAAAATCAAGAAAGAACGTCAAATTTATGACGCCGAATTAAAGGAGGAATTGGTTAGATTGCTACAAAATGGCAAGTCGGCAAAAGAACTTTCAAAAACATTTGGAATTCGAGAAAATGTTCTTTATCGTTGGAAGATGAAAGCAACAGCAAGCACAAAAAAGAACAAGGAAGAAAGTCAAAATGACTTCACTTTACGATTGATTGCCGAAAACAAGGCTTTGTTGAAGGAAAATGAACGTTTAAGTATAGAACGAGAAATCCTAAAAAAGGCCTTAGGTCTCTTCAGCACGTCCAGCTAAGAGACGTCTATAGCTTGATTATCAAGCTGAAAGACAAATATAAAACTAAAACACTTTGTGATTGTTTTGAAGTAACTCGTTCAGCATTTTATAGATTCTCTAAGGGTAGTACTTATAATTCTGACAAGAAATATAATCGACCTAAATGGGAAATTAGACGTGAATTTATTGCAAATATGAAACGTTACGGCAAACATAGAATTAAAGCAGCCCTGGATAAAAAAGGAATTAAACTTAGTGTGAATAAAGTGGGTAAATTAATGGCAGAGGAAGGATTAATAGCCATTCAACCGCGGAAATTTGTACCCAAAACTACTGACAGTAAGCATGGTGAAAAAACATGCTCAAATTTATTATTAAATAGACCTGATGTTTCAAAACCCAATGAAGTTTGGGTAACCGATATTAC
The DNA here is from genome assembly GCA_022606425.2 of Lepidostoma basale. Taxonomy (NCBI): domain Eukaryota; kingdom Metazoa; phylum Arthropoda; class Insecta; order Trichoptera; family Lepidostomatidae; genus Lepidostoma; species Lepidostoma basale. The sequence continues at coordinate 31,788 of JAHDVF020000258.1, read as the reverse complement.
TTATATGCCTTTAAAATCAGGGAGTTGGGCGTATTTAGTGGCTTATTTGGACCTATTTACCAAACAAATAGTGGCTTGGGATGTTCAACCCACATGCGTGAAAGTTTGGTACGTGAACCCTTAGAAAAAGCGTTATTAAAAAGAAATATCAAAGGTGAATTAATTATTCATTCAGATAGAGGGGGGCAATACCTTTCAAATAACATGAAAAAATTAATTCAAACATTTGAATTAAAACAAAGCATGACCGAAGCGGGAGATTGCTATGAAAACGCCAGTGCAGAGTCTTTATGGAGCAGATTAAAAACAGAAATAGAGATACCAAAAGCAGGTTATGAGAGTTTAGAAATATTAAGAAATGAACTCTTTGAATACATTGAAGTTTATTATAACCGAAAGCGTATTCATTCAGCAATTGGATATGAAACACCAATGGAATTTGAACAAAAATATTACAAAAAAACAGGTTAATAATTCGTAAAATGTGTCAAGCAATAACGAACCACTTCAGGAAGCACGATTGCTTCAAAACTTGCAACAAAAACAACTAAAATAACGCATTTGATTTATTCAAGTGGAAATCCATTAGGACGCATTTTATCAATTATAGAACACGATAGAACAAACGAAACGGATACAGACAGCACAAGATTTGCTGAAAATGAATTTGAATATTGGAAACAAGTTGTTGAAAATAAAAATAATTTAGACGATACAAATGGCGATACATATAAAGCTACATACGATTTTTCAATTCCACCAATTCAATATTTACAAAAATTGACAATTCCAATTTTTGTATGTTATGGAACAAAAGATTATAGTTCGCCTTTCAATGATTATTTAAGAACAGAAATGATAAGGCAACAAAAGAATAATTTTACATTCAAATCTCACATTGGACTTGGACATAATTTTTTCCCATTAACAGAAACTGGACAACCAGATTATGACAAATTTAATTGGGACAACATAACGAACGAATGGTGGAAATGGACAACCAAGAACTAAAAACTACTACCAACAGGAGTTTGGTGAAGGGGGCTTTTGTACTAACGTTGAAAATTAAAATTATAATGTGCCTCGATTTACTCACCTTCGCTAAGCCCTAAAACGTAATATTGAATTAATTGTAAAATTAGCATTTCAAAGTTAGACATGGACGAGATTTTTTCATACATCTATCTTGTTAAAAGTTAATCAAATACGGATAGTACAAAATAGAGAAAATAGACAGATTGTATCCTTTTTCATTGGTGATGGCTCGATGGAATCTTGCAAAATATTATGGCGAAAATTACCATATGAGTTTCTTAAATACAGTAGTTTTATCGGATGGTGCTTTTGGAAGTCTTATAATTGTATTCCAAAAGAAACTCATACCAAAATTGGCAAAAAAACAGGACTTACCAACCACGTTGAACGATTAAACAATACCATTCGACAACGTTTTAGTCGTTTTTTTTAACATTACCTTTTTCAAATATGAGCATATATGTATAATCTAAATTGTATCAGTTAAAATTTAACACTACCATATTTTAGATGAATTTTGAAGGTTTTTTTGATGAAAGGATTTTTTGGAGGAGAAAAGGCGGGTAAAAGACCCCATCCTAACCCTCCCCGAAATGGGGAGGGAGTTAAAAACAAAATGCTCCCTCTTCTATTTGGGGAGGTCTTTTTTACAATCTACTCAAAACTTGCTCGCCCATCGCATCTGTTCCTAAGATTTTATCTTTTGGCGTTGAAACATCGGCAATATCTCCTGTACGGAAACCTGCTTTTAGCGTTGCATCTACGGCAGCAATAATAGCATCAGATTCGGCTTTTAAACCAAATGAAATATCCATCATTAAGGCAACCGACAAGATTGATGCCAACGGATTTGCTACGCCTTTTCCTGTAATATCATGTGCCGAACCATGAATTGGCTCGTATAAACCTACTGTATCGCCAATAGATGCCGATGCCAACATTCCCATTGAGCCAGCAATTTGTGATGCTTCGTCAGTAAGAATATCGCCAAAGAGATTTCCTGTAACTACTACATCAAATTTGCGTGGATTTTTAATTAAAATCATCGCAGCCGCATCTACAAATTGGTGTTCTAGTTCTACTTCTGGGTAATCTTTGGCTACTTCCAAAATTACTTCTCTCCACAAACGGCTACTTTCTAATACGTTTGCTTTATCTACCGACATTAAACGTTTTCCACGTGTCATGGCTGCATCGAAGGCTTTGCGGGCAATGCGTTCTACTTCGTAGCGGCTATAAATCATGGTATCGTAAGCTGTATTATTATCTTCTGTTCTGCCTCTTTCTCCAAAATAAACATCGCCTGTTAGTTCACGGAAGAATAAAATATCTGAACCTTTCAAGATTTCTGGTTTAATAGAAGATGCTTCTAATAATTCATCAAATAATTTTATTGGACGAAGATTGGCATATAAACCCAATGCTTTACGAATACCCAATAAACCTTGTTCTGGACGAACTTTGGCAGTTGGGTCGTTGTCGTATTTTGGGTGTCCAACTGCTCCGAAAAGAATGGCATCAGATGCTTTCGATTTGTCAATCGTTTCTTGTGGCAATGGATTTCCTGTTGCCTCAATGGCTGCATGACCAATTAGAGCTTTATCGAACGTAAATTCGTGATTAAATTTTTCGCCGATTTTTTCGACTACTTTCTTAGAAACAGCTACGACTTCCTGTCCGATACCATCTCCTGCGATAACTAAAATGTGTTTTTTTGACATTATTTTTTAAAAAGGCTTTATAACTTAGTTTAGAGTTGAAAGTTTATAAGTTGAAAGTGTGTAAGTATTTTAAACCCTTGAACTTTAAAGTCATAAACTTAACCATATTACAAATATACAACATAGCCCAAACTATACCATAGTTTGGGCTAATAGATTATATTGATGTACTGTATTAATGGATAATTATTTGATAAATTTGTTAATTTCCCCTCCTTTTTTAAGGAGGGGCTAGGGGTGGTTTTATTTATTTTGACTAAAAAATACCACCCCGACTAGGCGTCCCCGTCCGACTTCGTCAGGACACCCCTCCTTAAAAAAGGGGGAGAAGTAATATCAAACAATTAAAAAAAGCTATTTATTATAAATTTTGTGCGGAAGCTATTAATTCAGCTAAATCATAAACCAATAAGGTTTCTTCTTTTTCTTTGTTTTTTACGCCATCAACCATCATAGTCATACAGAAAGGACACGCTACTGCAATCATATCTGCCCCTGTTTCGATGGCATCTTCGATGCGTTCTACGTTAATATCTTTTTTGCCTTTTTCGGGTTCTTTAAACATTTGTCCGCCACCTGCACCGCAACATAAGCCTTTGGTTTTGCAACGTTTCATTTCTATTAAATCGGCATCGAGTGCTTGAAGAACTTCACGTGGAGCTTCATAAATATCGTTGGCACGCCCTAAATAACACGAATCGTGGAACGTAATTTTTTTGCCTTTAAAACCGCCACCGCCTTCAATTTTTACTTTTCCAGCATTAATTAATTGCTGTAAATATTCGGAATGATGAATTACCTCGTATTTCCCGCCCAATTCTGGGTATTCATTTTTTAAGGTATTAAAGCAATGCGGACAAGCGGTTACAATTTTTTGAACACCGTAGCCATTCAACACTTCAATATTTTGCATGGCTTGCATCTGAAACAAAAATTCATTGCCCGACCTTCTGGCAGGGTCGCCTGTGCAACCTTCTTCTGTGCCTAAAACGGCAAAATTGATGCCTACTTTATTTAGAATTTTTACAAAAGCTATCGTAACTTTTTTATAGCGGTCGTCGAAAGAACCTGCACAACCTACCCAAAATAATACTTCGGGAGTTTCGCCTTTTGCAAGCATTTCTGCCATTGTTGGCACTTTATATATCGTTTCAGCCATTTGATGGAGTGTTTATTACCCAAAAATACTCTGCTTGCATAATATTTGCAAATTTTTGTCAAAAAAATACAAATTAAGACTTTTTGTCATTAAAAAATTAACCAGAAATCAATATTTAAGACTTTTTGTCATTAAAAATCTATCGGCACAGCTTTTGATTATTGACATATCGTAAAGTTAAAACAAAATTAACCAATAAAAAACATAAAATTATGGCAACCTTAGTAAGAACATTTGCTCCAAATTTTCCTGCATTATTTGAAAATTATTTAGGAAAAGAATTTCAACATCAATCTTTACCAGCGGTAAATGTTATTGAACACGAAGAGGGTTTTAGATTAGAATTAGCCGCACCTGGCTTGAAAAAAGAAGATTTTAAGGTGAGTTTTTCAGAAAATACCTTGACAATTTCGGCAGAAAAAGAGGTAAAGACTGACGAAAAATCAACAGAAAAACTTACTCGTCAGGAGTTTAGTTATACTTCTTTCAAGCGTTCTTTTACGTTACCAAAAACGGTTGATGGCGAAAAAATTTCGGCAACCTATCAAGACGGTATTCTTTTATTGGCCTTACCAAAAAAAGAAGAAGCAAAGCCAAAAGAACCTCGTGCGATTGAAATTAGCTAATTTTTAGATTTTTTTAATTAAAAAGCGACAATTTTTAACAGAATTGTCGCTTTTTTGCGTTAATTAATCTTTGATTACCATAATTTTGCATAAAATTAACCCCAAATTCTAATGACATTACTCACTTTTTTATTTTCTTTTTTATTTTTAACGCCTCAAAATGAAAATAAAGATTCGGTAATTATTATTAGAAAAATTGATGTGCAAGGAAATTTTAAAACGAAAGAAAAAATTATTCTTCGAGAAATTTCGCTTCATGTTGGCGACACTTTAAGTGCTGATGTAGATAAAATTTTAGAGCGAAATCGCCAAAATGTTTTTAACCTAAATTTATTTATAACGGTTAATGTTTCTTTAAAAAATCAGCAAAATAATGAAGCAGATGTAGTAGTTGAGGTAAAAGAACGTTGGTATTATATCATTTTGCCTACTTTTTCATTAGCCGACCGTAATTTTAGCGATTGGTGGTATAATCATAACCACGATTTTAGGCGAACTATTTATGGCATTTATGCCAGTTATGCAAATCTTACAGGCAATAATGATAAACTTCGCTTAATTGCTGAAACGGGTTTTATTCCTAATTTTAGCCTTTCTTATATTACGCCTTATTTGGATAAAAAGCAAACCATGAATGCCACCATTGGCATAAGTTATGCCTTAAATCGTTCGTTGGCTTATCGAACTTTTGAAGATAAATCTGAATTTATTATTAGCGAAGCAAAGCAACGGCAACGTTGGGTGGGTTCGTTAGGAATTAATAAAAGAGTTGGACTTTATAAATTTCACTCCTTCGGTTTGTCGTATGCCGATACTAAAATTGCTGATACAATTTCCAAAGCAAATCCTGATTATTTATTAAATAATGCCACTCGACAAAAGTATTTTTTAGCCACTTATTCTTATACTTATGATAAGCGTGATAATAAACAATATGCCCTAAATGGCGAAAGATATAGTTTTACGGCGGCAAAATATGGGTTTTTCTCTAATAATGGCATTAATCAGTGGGCAATTTTTGGAAATTATGCCACTAATTTTCCCTTAGGAAATAAATTTTATAGCAATTTTAGTATTCGTGGAAAAATATCTTTTCCTGACAAACAACCTTATTTGCAAACGGCTGGCTTGGGCTATGGTGGCGATTATGTTCGAGGATATGAGTTATATGTAATTGATGGGCAGGCGTATGGCTTAGTGAAAACTAATGTAAAATATCAGTTAATAAATAAAACGTTTGACCTGAAAAAATTGCTAAAAATTCAGCAATTTAATACCTTTCCCATTGCCGTTTACTTGAATAGTTTTTTTGATGTTGGCTATTCAAAAAACACGTATGCCGAGCAAGTTACTAGCAAATTAGCCAATAAAATAGTAATTGGTGGCGGTTTTGGGCTTGATATTGTGTCGTGGTATAATTATGTGGGCAAAATTAATTATGCTTTTAACCAAATGGGCGAAGGGCGAATTTATTTTAGTGCCTTACGAGAATTTTAATAGGCAAGCATTTTTTATAATAAAATACTTACCTTTGTGCGTTAATGAAGATGATGCAATTCCTATAAAAAATTAAAATACCGATGAAAAAATACGCTTTTCTTTTACTTCTTGCCACTGCTTGTACGAATTCAAAAAATGAAAACCCATTAGTAGATTCAACAAAATTAGCAACTGATACAACAAAAACTGTTTCGACAACTGCTGGAAATACAAATGAAAGTGAATTTGCCAAAACCATCATGGGAACAGGCAACGGCTTGTTGCGTAGCGTAAATTTTGGAAGCACAATTGGAGATATTAAAAAACTTGAAACTGCTGAATTATTTGAAGAAGATGCCAAACATATTGGTTATACATTTGATACTGATAACCTCGAAACAGTAGATATTTCGTATAATCTTGATAAAAACAAGCAAGTTTCAGGCATTCAAGTAGATGTTTACATGAATACCAAGGAAGCCAATGATAAACTTATCCATGAATTTGAGTCGCTTTTTACAACTCGTTTTGGAAAACCAGTAAAAGAAAATAATGCTATTACATGGAAAATAAATGCTGGCGAAGACGTTTCGGTAAAAGATGTTAGCAAGTTACGAGATACAGGATTAGAAATTATTTTCTCAAAAAAATAAGCATTTTTCTACACCAAAAATAAATCAGACGCTATTTTATCGGCAAATAATTTGCCTTTTTCAGTTAATTGTAGAAACTTAACATCGTGAGTTGCTACAATTTTCAAGAAATCTTTGACTAAGTAATTTTGTAGCACTTCTCCATTTTCTTCCTGCCATTTATTGCCTACAATTTTTGAAATTTCGACTAAATTACAGCCCCATTTGGTGCGTAAAGTGGTTAGAATATAATCATTTACTTCTTCAAAAGGCGTTAAAATTTCTATTTCACAAGGAATTTTATTTGCCAAAATTTCCCTTATATAACCTGCATTATTGGCAATATTATATTGCCTACTGCTATAATTATACGAATGTGCCGAAGGCCCAACGCCCAAATATTCATGGCGTTTCCAGTAAGATGAGTTGTGCTTTGAATAGTTATTTGGTAAGCAAAAATTAGAAATTTCGTATTGTTCGTAATTATTTTTGGCTAATGTTTTTACGAGAATTTTAAATTGTTCCGACGAAAATTCATCATCAATTGGGGCAATTTTATTGGTTTTTACCCATTTTCCAAAAACAGTTTTCGGCTCAATCGTCAAACAATAAGACGAAATATGAGGCACTTTTAAGGCAATTGCTTTTTGTAAATCATTCTCCCAAATTTCATGAATCATGTTTTTAGTCCCCTCCCTGTCGGGGAGGGCTAGGGTGGGGTTGCAGTTATTTATCCCATAAATCAAATCAACAGAAATGTTTTCGATGCCCATATTTTGAGCCATTTTTACGCAATTTTCTGCCTCCGAAGAAGTATGAATTCTGTTTAAAAATTTTAAATTACTTGCATCAAATGATTGAATTCCAATACTTAACCGATTGATATTCAAGGATTTAAGTATCAATAATTTTTCTTTTGACAAATCATCTGGATTTGCTTCAACCGTAATTTCGGCAGTTGAAGCAACCATAAAATGTTTATTTATTGCAGAGAAAATTTGCTCAAAATCTTGCTTTTCGAGCAACGACGGAGTTCCGCCACCAAAATAAATTGTTTCGAGATGCGTATTTTGAAGGTAGTTTTTTTGTAGTTCAATTTCTCGGCAAATTGCCCAAATCATTTCTGATTTAGTTTTTAAAGTCGTCGAAAAATGAAAATCGCAATAATGGCAAGCTTGCCTACAAAAAGGAATATGAATATATAAATGCAAGGTTATTTAATTAGGAATTGAGAATTAAGAGAATTTTGTAGGAACACGCCCAAAGGCGTATTCCTACAAAAACATAAAATACAATAGCAAATAAACCTATTTATTCCAAATGCTATTTCCTGCTACGATGGTTTCTAAAACCTGAATTTGTGATAAGTCCTCAGGCTTTATTTTTAATGGATTTTTATCTAAAATAACCAAATCGGCATATTTATTTTTTTCGATTGTACCCAATTTTTCTTCCATATTTAATTGCCAAGCGGCATCAATCGTAATACTTTTTAAGGCTTGCCAAACCGAAACTCGTTCGTCAGGATTTATCAATAAGCCATCTTGCGTTTTTCGATTTACAGAAGTACTCGCTAAACTTAAAGGATTAGGAGCAAATTGTGGCATATCGGCATGAAGCGTGTAAGGAATACCAATAGAAGAGAATGAATGAATTGGAAAAATAAGATTTACTCGCTCTTTTCCAATGATTTCATTGCCCAAAAATTCGCCGTAATATAAAAGATGATTTATATGAAAACTTGGGCTAATATTCATGGCTTTCATACTAGTTGCCCAATTTTTTGGCAATAACATACAATGTTCTATACGATGCCTAAATTTATTTATAGGCGATTTTTTATGTAAATTCTGAAAAACTTCCATCACTTCATCATTTGCTTCATCGCCTTGTGCATGAATAGCCACTTTCCAGCCTTTCAATTGGTATTTTTCGATAGTAGCTTCTAGTTCTTTTGGTTGCAGAATACTATGACTTGTATGATTTGGGTTTAAATGAATATCATTTTCAGTAAAATCAGACTGAATATAAGGCTTTTTGAGGTACATTGAGCCTGCATAAGGCGAACCATCGTACCAAAATTTCATACCTATAATTTTATAAAAATCATCGCCATTTTCTACTTTTTCGGGCAAAAGTGATTCAATTTCTGGTTTTAAGTAAAGAAAAATTCGGGGCGAAGGTTGGCGTTTTGGTAATTTACCAACTAATTGTAATAAGTTATAAAATGGTTTGCTATGTTGCGAAGCAAGGTGTTCATAAAGGCTTAATATATTTTTATTAACGCTAATTGAACCCATATTTACAACACTTGTTACACCCAAAGCTCCATAACTAGTAAGTACTTTTTGTGTATTTGATATAAAATTCGGTTTAACTATTTCCTGAATTTTATTTTTAAAAGGTTCAAGAGCTGCGTGTTCTATGATGCCTCCGCTTAAATTTCCTTTGGTATCTCTTTCATAATAACTTGTTTTCGATGGGTTGGGTGTTTTATTAGAAATACCTAATTCTTTGAAAGCCAAACTATTAGCATAAAAAACGTGTAAGGCTTTGGTAATAATTACTACGGGTTTATTGGGGGCAATAGAGTCGAGGTACTGAATAGTTGGCGAATGAATGCCTTTGGTTAAAATAGGGTCGAAACCATAAAAAAATAGCCATTTTCCAGGTTCTCCTTTTTTTGTTTCTTCTTCCATTATTCGCCGAACATCAGCTTGATTACGGTAATTTATTCCGCTAATATCAATCATACTGGCAAATGCAGTAGCCAAATCAAAATGCCCATGTGAATCAAAAAAACCTGGCATAAGGGTTTTTCCTTTTAAATCAATAAGTTGTGTGTTGGCAGTTTTGAGATTTAAAATATCAGTTTTTGTGCCAGTAGCTATAATTTTTCCATTTTTTATATAAATAGCTTCTACATTATCAGTAGAGTCTCGCATGGTAATAATTTCTCCTCCAAAATAAATAGATTCGTTTTCATGTTTGTAATCATAAAAAAAACAATACCACGTTAAACTTATGATAGCTAATAATAGCAATGTAATTGTCGCTTTTTTCATGATTTTTTTATGGCTTTAGACATAAACTGCTAGAAATTTTAAAGTTGCATTAACAATATCCTCCGTCCAATTTCGTCTTCTCCCTTTGAAAAGGATTAAAGAGTAGATATATTTATTTTGTACCTATATAAAAGAAATCAATACATTTTTCAGCTTCGTTACTCACAAAATGGTCGTCCCAACGAATTTCTGCTGCTAAGCCGCCCGTTTCTGCTAGTAGTTTATTTCTATTAAAACGATTCAAAAATTCATAAGGTACTTGCAACAACCAACTTGGCAAACGATGTTGCAAATCAAAAATATCAAAACGCATAATTTTTTTGACCGATGCCTTGTTTTCTTCATAATATGCCCACACTTTTTCGTTTCCTTGCACGCCTTTTGCATCAACTTTTGAGAAATACTTTTCCATCAAAGTTTTTAATTCGGGCGTATTATATTCTCGAATATGCCACGGATTTCGACTTAATGAATAAACTCGATTTACGGTTGTCAAGAAAATTTTGCCCCCAGGTTTCAATACTCGATGAGCTTCCTTTAAAAATTTATTATCATCTTGAATATGCTCAATTACCTGAAACGTAACAATATAATCAAAAGTATTATCTTTAAATTCGGTTAAATGTGGCAAATCGGCAACCTTAAAGGTATGTTTTGGGTATTTTGCTTGCAAAGAATCAATCAAAGGCTGATTTTTATCTAATCCTGTATAATGCTCGCACGACTGAATAAGCGTTTCTACGCCACGACCCCAACCACAGCCCAATTCGAGTACGTTACCCGAAATTTCTTTGGCAGCTTCTGTATAAGGAAAATATAATCGTTGGTGTACGGGGTTATCCGATGGAATTTCGGCACTTGTTATTTCGGTGGTTGCGTATTTGCTCATAAATTTTGGGTAAAAAATTTCTCAAAGTTACGATATTTTCCCTAAAACATCTTTTCGTAGGTCAGATTTCTAATCTGACAATTTTCACCCAAAAAATATGTCGGCTTAAAAAGCTGACCTACGTTTTACCAATTCATTATCCCTAAACTTTCCGTTTATCATTTCTTGATTTGGCAAAACGCTTAAAAAAAAGTAATTTCGCCCTTCGATTTACTCAAAAATCCTTACAAAAATTAAAAATGGAAACATTATTTACCACAGCAGGTATTACCAGTTTGTTTACGCTAACATTGCTCGAAATTGTTTTGGGCGTTGATAATATTATTTTTATTTCAATTATTGCAGGAAAATTACCGCATAAAGAACAAAAGAAAGCCCGTTCTATTGGCTTGGCTTTGGCAATGATTATTCGTTTGGGTTTATTATTTTTATTAAGCTGGATTTTAGGCTTACAAAAAGATTTGTTTAATCTGCAAGATTTAGGCTTACCAATTGATATGGGTTTTAGCGGTAAAGATTTGATTTTATTACTTGGCGGAATGTTTTTATTGTACAAAACTGTTACCGAAATTCATCACAAATTAGAAGGAGAAGAGGACGAGGGAACTACCGATTCGGCTACTCAAAAAATGTCAAAAGTAATTATTGATATTGCGGTAATTAACTTGGTATTCTCCCTAGATTCTATCATTACTGCCGTAGGTTTAACCGATAATATTTGGGTAATGGGCGGAGCAGTAGTGCTTTCAACCTTGGCAATGGTGCTTTTTGCAGGCAAAGTAGGCGATTTTGTAGAAAAACACCCAACTGTAAAAATGTTAGCGTTATCTTTCTTGGTAATGATTGGCACATTATTAATTGCCGAAGCCTTCAAAGTACACGTGCCAAAAGGCTATGTTTATTTCTCGATGTTTTTTGCATTTTTAGTAGAAATTTTAAATATGCAAGTGCGTAGTAATTCGCATAAAAAGAAGGTATGATAATTAATTGATAATGAAAAATGGATAATTAGTATTTCTAATTATCCATTTTTCATTATCAATTATCCATTAAGTTATATTTTCTTAGCAGGATTTCCAAAAACCGTTGCACCACTTGCCACATCTTCAACTACCACAGACCCCGCTCCTACACGAGCATTTTTGCCAATTTTAATACCCGAAACAACAATTGCTCCTGAACCAATAAAGACATTTTCGGCAATTTCTACATCGGCATTAATAATTGCTCCTGCTCCAATTTGTACATAATCGCCAATGATTGCTTGCGAATCAATAATTGCCGAAGCATTAATTATACAATGATTGCCAACCGTAGCATAAGGATTTATTACCGCACGAGCAGCCACCAAATTTCCATGCCCTACAATGGCATCTGCCGAAACAATTGCCGAATCATGAATGGCATTGATGGGCATTACTTTTCGGCGGTCGATAAGCATTTTTACGATTTTCTGCTTCTCTTTTGTATTTTCAATGGCTACAAATGCTTCGGTTTTTTGTCCGATTAATTTCAAAAAGCCGTCGTCGTCCGTTTCGCCCAAAACTACAATTTCGCCAATTTCGGTTTGATGCAATTTTTTATCGTCATCTAAAAAACCATAAACGATTACATTATTTCTATTAAAAATATCCAAGGCAACTTTGCCCAATGTTCCTGCTCCAAAAATTATGATTGGATTTTCCATGCTTAATCTTTATAAATTTTAACTACTATTTTTCCTTTTTTAATATATCCTCGATACATTCCTTCTGAGTTAAAAGGCATTGCCACGTTGCCATTTCTATCTACCGCAATGCAACCGCCTTCGCCTTTTAGGGCTACTAATTTTTTCATAACTACCTCATCAGTAGCTTGTTGTACAGTCATTTTTTTGTATTCCATTAATGCCGAAATATCATGTGCCATTACAGCACGAATAAATAATTCGCCATGCCCTGTACCTGACACTGCACACGTGGCATTATTGGCATACGTGCCTCCGCCAATAATTGGAGCATCGCCAATTCTTCCCCAGCGTTTATTTGTCATGCCACCCGTTGATGTTCCTGCGGCTAAATTGCCGTATTCGTCTAAGGCAACTGCTCCTACTGTGCCGTATTTTTTGCCTTCTATAAAAATTTTATCGTCTAAATTTTCTTTCTGAAAATTATAACCTCCTCTTTTTGTCGAATCTTTTTCGGTGTGGTCGAGTTGAATTTTATCATTTTTCAAAGCATTTTGCAATTGCTTCCAACGAGTTTCTGTATAAAAATAACTTGGTTCAACAATTTCCATGCCATGTGTTTGAGCAAATTCTTCTGCTCCTTTGCCCGATAACATTACGTGTTCCGATTGTTCCATCACTGCCCGAGCCGTTGAAATTGGATTTTTAATGGTACTTACGCCAGCAATTGCTCCTGCTTTTAGGGTTTTGCCGTCCATAATGGCAGCGTCCATTTCATTTTTTCCATCATGCGTAAAAACTGCTCCTTTACCTGCGTTAAATAGTGGCGAATCTTCCATGACATGAATTGCAGCTTCTACTGCGTCAAGACTTGTGCCGCCTTTTTCCAAAATTGCATAGCCTTTTTGCATGGCTAATGCAAGGGTTTCTCGGTAGGCTTTTTCTTTTTCCACAGTCATATTTTGGCGAGTAATTGTGCCTGCTCCGCCATGAATAACTAAGGTAATTTTATCTTTATAATTTACCTTTTTTTGAGAAAAAACAGGCGTTATTGTTAATAAAATAAGTAAACTTAAAAGTAATTTTTTCATGGTTATTTTTTCTTTAAGGTTATTAAATATTCTACTAAATCAATCATTTCTTGTTGTTTTAGCCCCATTTTTGGCATTGGCGAGCCTTTTAATTCTTCTATTTTTACTACTTCTGAGCGTTTGTATTTTAAAGGTTCGTTCGTGCCAGCTAATTTTATTTGAACTTCGTCTTCGGTTTTGCTACCTAAAATTCCTTGAATTTCTGTGCCGTCTTTTAGCTTAAAACTATAATTTTCAAAGCCAAAACTCACGCCTTCATCGGGATTTAAAATAGCATTATACATACCATCTTTGCCATATTTTGAACCAATTTCTGACAAAGCAGGGCCAAAATTTATGCCTTTTCCATTTACTTGGTGGCACGTAACGCAATACATTTCAAATACTTTTTTACCTTCCGAAACATTGCCCGTGAGTTTGCCTAATTCGGCAACAGAAGCTAATTTATTTTCACTGCCTGACTCATTTCCATAAATTTTTGCCGCCTCCGAGCGAACTGTTCCGCTCCATGTGCCTAACAGAATTTTCTTTGCTCCTTCCTTCATTTCTTCTGGAACTTTATCGGCTTTTACCAAATTCAAAAGGGCTTCTTCACTCTTAAAACCATTCATGGCAGAAACGGCTTCTTCTCGAACCGAAATAGCTATTTTTTCATTGCTAAAAATCTTGATTAATTCATTCGTAACAGGTTCTTCATCTACCAAACCAAAAACTTTTACAGCCGTTTTTGCGGCTTTTATATCGTTGCCATAAGCCAAGTTTTTGAAATCTTGCAAACCATTATTATGCAATAAAATTTTCCCTGCTTCATAGCCAATTGAACTATCGGGATAAGTCATGGCAAAGTTTAACAATTTTGTACGTTGGTCTTTTAACTCATAGCGTTGCACAATATCAAAATAATCAGTTGGATTTTTAATGCTTTCTAAAATTTTGGGCAAAATTATTTTAAATTCTGCTGTTTTTTTCGCTAAATCTACATCTAAATGCTTGAAAACCAATAAGTTAATATCGCTCGATGCTGTGCCATTTGCCAACAAAGAAAACAAAACTTTATTTTTTTCAACAGCATTTCCTTGAAAATCAAACGATCGAAAATAGCGTAAACGTTCTTTTTCTGAACTACTTTTTATTAATTCGGCTAATAAAGTGCTTGTTTCTTTGGCTCTGCTTCGCCAAATAATATCTTTTGCCGCTTGTGAATTTTTCCAATTTTCGCCAATATTTTTTAACCAAATAGGCAGAAAAATATCCCAACTTGTTTCTGCTCCAATGCCTAATGCTTCTAAATACCACCTATCTTTGCCGTCATATTGTTTGGCTAAAACTGTCCAAATTTGTGCGGCATCTACCGAGGTTTTATGACGTAAAGTTAAGGCAACTTCTCGCCTAACTTGGGGCGATTTATCATTAGCTAATTTTGCCAAAATGGGCATTATATCCAAGCCCGACTCTCGCCCAATACGTAAAGCCGTCATTCTAATATCCTCATCGGCATCGTTGCTTGCTTGGGTAATATAATTTAATTCTTCGCCTTTAATGTTGGCTAATAACCATAATGCCCTTGCTCTTATTCGAGAATCGGAACTTTTCCAAAGTTTTAGTAAAGCAGGTTCGGCTTTTTTCTGGTAAGTATTTAATTTTGTCCAAGCCAAATAACGCACTGATAAATTAGCATTTTTTAAGGCTTCGGCACAACTATCGGGCGAATCGAAATTTAATTTTGGTGTTTTATACGCTGCTTTTCCTTTTGGAAAAACCCTAAAAATTCTGCCACGAGTTGTATCGCCCATGCCATGCCCGCCTACGCCTTGGTCGTACCAATCGGCTACAAAAAGTGAGCCGTCTGGGGCAACTGTTAAGTCAGATGGGCGAAACCATTGGTCTCTTTTTGACGCATCTAAGATATTATTAATGCCTGCTTTAAAACCTGCTCCATCTTTCGTAACTGGATAAGAACGCACCACGCTTGGTCCCGCATCGCAATGAATAAGTTGATTTTGATATTTTTTTGGCAATAAGTTTCCTTCATAAACAAGCATTCCTGCTGGCGAACCTGCTCCTGTCATCAACATATTTGGCACAACGCCTGGGTCGTTTTGGTGCCAATGGCGTTGCGGAATAGAATCTTCCCAATTTGTGCGACGCACTTTCCAATCTGCTCCTGTTATTTCATCTTTAAAACCATAATTTCCATAATCCATGACATAATTTATACGGCAACTTTTATTGCCATCATCATCATTATCCGACTGCCACATTCCACCATAAGAATCTACTGCCACCTCATAATTATTTCTGAAATTATTGGCTAAAACTTCTATATGAGAACCATCAATATTGCACCGAAAAACCATTCCATCTCTATATGGCTTGCCTTTGTTGGCAATTGGTCGTCCTAAATCATCTACGAGCGGTTTGCTGTTTTTATCTAAAATTTGATTTCCTGCATTACCAAAATTAAAATATAATTTCCCATCGGGTCCAAAAACTACGGCATGAATGGCGTGGTCGTGCTGAATGCCGTCTATGCCTTTAAAAAGAATTTCTTTTTTGTCGGCAACATCATCGCCATTTTCATCGGTAAAAACAAAAACATTTGGGCTACACGAAACAATTACTTTATTGCCCAAAACCGCAATGCCTAATGCCGCATTTATATCTTCGCCTTGATAAAAAACTTTGCTTGTATCGGCTTTTCCATCGCCATTTTTATCTTCCAAAATCAAAATTCTATCGCCCGATTTGTGATAAGGATTTTTTGGGTTAAATAAATTTCGATAATTATAGGCTTCGCAAACCCAAATTCTACCTTTTGCATCAATATCCATGTTTGTTGGATTCATCATCATGGGTTCGGAGGCAAAAAGTTGCACATCTAATTCATCATCTGAAACCAAAATACCTGCCAAAGCGTTCTCAGCTTTATGCCTATCTTCTTCTGAAAACTTCGCATATTCCTTATCCGAAAGTTGATTTCCTTTTTTACAAGAAGCAAAAAACAAGGAAGAAATCAGTAAAAAACAAGCAATTTTTTTCATTTTAATAGGAAATTTGATAATTTTACGAACAAACATTTCAGCAAAATTTTATGTTAATAAAGCATTTTGAAACCAACTTATATACGCATTTAGAAACTTTTTTTTCTGAACACGGCTATGATTTATTGCTTACTAAAAAACAATTTCGCAAAGTTACGCAAAATGGTTTTACGAATGTGATTTTTTCGGTTTCGGAAGCATCAACCGATTTATTTTGGGTAGATGTTCATTTTGGCGTTCGGAATAATGGAGTAGAACAAATTGCTCAACAATTCTTGAATAATTCAATTGATTTTCGAGCCGATGCGAATACCTTAGTTATAAATATTGGCAATTTTAATGACCTAAAATATTTTAGATTCAAGATTGAAAACAACGATGATTTAGAAGAAATGGCAATGCAAATTTGTGATTTTTTTGTTTTAACAGGCTTCCATTTTATGGAAAAAACAGCTTCTATTTCCGAAATAGAAAAGCTCTTAAATCAAAAACCGATTAAGGCAAATAAATATCTTTATAATCAAGTTCATCGAGCTTATAAGGGCATTATTGCAGCAAAATTAACGAATAAACAGCACTTTAAGCCCTTAATAAATACCTATCGAAACTATATTGCGAAGGTTGGCACGGAGCAAGAAATAATAAATTATGAACGCTTAATAGGTTTTTTATTTTATTATTCGCCCAATTAAAATGTGCCGATTGACAGCATTACCAAGGTGCAACCTTCAACGGTTTCAATGTTATTTTTTTCTAAAATCTCCTCAAATGCAGCATTTTCGGTGTTTGGGTTAAAAATTACTCGGCGAGGTTTTAGGGCTAAAATATAGTCATAAAATTCGGGTTGATTTTTCATGAAAACATACATGGTTATCGTATCAATTTCTTGTAAAATTGGTTTTCCTGTCAAAATTTTTTGCCCTTCAATTTCGCCTTCTTTTAAGCCAATCATTTCAATTTTATGACCGTGTTTTAATAAACTTTTGGCAGCTTTGAAGGAATATCTTTCGGGGTTGATTGATGCTCCAATTACTAAGGTTTTCATAGATTTTTAAGTACGTTTTTTATATGTTCAATCGCAAAATCAATCTCTTGTTCGGTCGTAAATCTTCCTAAACTAAAACGCAAAGAACTAAATGCAAGCTCATCAGATAAGCCCAATGCTTTTAAAACATGGCTAGGTTTTGTTGATGCTGAATTACAAGCCGAACCATTTGAAATAGCAATTTCGCTGAGATTCATTAATAATTTTTCACTGTCTATTTCGCCAAAACTTATATTAGTTGTGTTGGCAATTCGATTTTCGAGATGACCATTTACGGCTGTATTTGGAACGTTTTTAAGGATAGTTTCTTCTAATTTATTTCGCAATAAATTTAATCTAACTAATTCATTATCAAGTAGTTGATTTGAAATTTCGCACGCTTTTCCAAAGCCCACAATGCCTGCTACATTTAATGTTCCTGCTCGAAGATTTCGTTCTTGATTTCCGCCATCTTGCTGACGAACTATCTTCACATTTTTTTTTATATACAATGCTCCAACGCCTTTTGGAGCATACATTTTATGCCCCGAAAAACTCAATAAATCAACATTATTTTCTACAACATTTACAGGAATTTTGCCAACGGCTTGCGTGGCATCGGTATGAAAAAGGATATTTTTTTTTCGAGTTAATTCGCCAATTTCTTGAATGGGTTGAAGAACGCCAATTTCATTATTAGCAGTCATTATTGAAACTAAAAATGTGTTTGGATTTATCGCATTTTCAATTTCATTAACCGAAATAATGCCTAATTTATCAGGCAATAAATAGGTAATTTTTGCCCCTAATTTTTCTAAATGTTCGCACGTATCTAGCACGGCTTTATGCTCGGTGGCAAGCGTAATTATATGATTTTTTTCTGGAAAATTTGCCTCAAAAGCTCCTTTAATGGCTAAATTAATGGATTCAGTTGCACCGCTGGTAAAAATAATTTCTTTGTCAGAAGCTCCAATAATTTGGGCAACTTTTTTACGAGCATCTTTAATTGCCTCATCGGCTTTCCAACCAAAAGCATGATAACGACTTGACGAGTTTCCAAAATGCGTAGAAAAATAAGGTAACATTTCTGCTAAAACCTGTGCATCAACAGGCGTTGTGGCGTTATAATCTAGGTAAATTGGGTAGTGCATTTTTTAGGGTTTTAAACCCCAGCCCTCCCCGAAAGGGAGGGAGCTACAATATATACGTTAATTCGCTCCCTCCCTTTCGGGGAGGGCTGGGGTGGGGTCAAATTATTTATTTTTACAAACTAATTTCTCCTTTAAAAACCTGCTGGGCTGCACCAATTAAATAAATATTTTCAAAACTTGAATCAAACGAAACTCGTAAATTTCCGCCTTTGGTTTTTATCGCAATTGGGCTTTCCATTTTATGACGCAAAAATGCCGATAATGCTGCCGCCGTTACGCCTGTGCCACACGAAAAAGTTTCATCTTCTACGCCACGCTCATACGTTCTTACAGAAATATGCTGCGGTTTAAGAATTTCTACAAAGTTCACATTTGTTCCGCCACGTTTTACCCATTCTTCGGAAAATCTAATTTTTTGCCCTTCTTGAAATACATTAACTCTCTCATTATCAGTTACATATAACATATAATGTGGCGAGCCTGTATTCATAAAATCATATTCCGAATGTTGTTCTAGGTCGTGAACTTTGCCCATTTTTAAGTGAATTTCTTCGGAGTTTGCTTCGGCTAAATGCTCGCCATCAACAGCTAGAAAACGAGTGCTTTTTTCAAAAACTCCTAAAAATTCGGCAAACCTTACGGCACAACGTCCGCCATTTCCGCACATACTGCTGGGGTTTCCATCGGAGTTATAATACACCATTTCAAAATCATATTCGGCATGATTTCTTATTAAAATCAAGCCATCTGCCCCAATGCCAAATCTTCTATGACACAAAAAAGCGATGTTCTCTTTTGTTTCTGGGAAACTTTTTTCACGGTCATCAATCATCACAAAATCGTTTCCTGTGCCTTGATATTTATAGAAAATTATGGTTTTATTCATGATAAATAAATGTAAAATTTTAAATATAGAATGAAAAATGTAAAAATATTTTCCACAAACAATTGATTATCAATATATTAAAAATTATTCTAATTGTTTTAAAAATAACAAAAACAACATTCTCAAAGTTCAGGCAAAAAAAATGTCGCTAGATACTAGCGACTTTTTCCCACACAAAATTATGAAAAAGCTATAAAATTTTCATAACAATTGCCGTAGCAATTATTTAACTATCTTTAATTCTTTGATACGGGCAGCTTTACCTTGTTTGCCACGTAGGTAGAATAATCTTGCTCTACGCACTTTACCTCTACGTAATACTTCAATTTTATCAATATTTGGCGATAAAATTGGAAAAATACGTTCTACACCGATGCCATTTGATACTTTACGTACTGTAAAAGTTTCGCCACCAGAATTTGGGTTTTTACGTTGGATAACCGTTCCTTGAAACAACTGGATACGTTCTTTGTTACCTTCCGAAATTTTCACGTGTACATTAATTGTATCACCTGCCTTGAAAGCTGGAATTGTTGCACGTCTTTCGGCGTTTTCCGCTTCTACTAATTTAATTAAATCGTTGCTACTCATTGCTTTGTTTTTTTACTATAAATAAACATTTTTTTATTATTTGCAAAGCGGACGATTATAGGCTACAACCGTCATTTGACCAAACAGACCGCAAAGGTAGTGTTTTTTTTGAAAAATCAAGTATAATTTTTATAAAAACAAGGTTTTTTAGCTGTTTTTTAGGACTAATTACTGAAAAATAATTATCAATAGCTAAGATGACCCAAATTATTCGTAATTCGTAATTCGTAATTCGTAATTCGTAGCTATCTTTGTGATAAAACCAAACGCATTTTAGAATGAAAAAATCGGCTTTATTGTTGGCTTTATTAAGTGTTTCTGTTTTCTCAAAAGGGCAAAATATTGCCGACAAGGCTACGCAATATGCCGAAACAATTTTAGCAGATGACCTAAAAAAACATTTAACAATCATTGCTTCGGATAGCCTAGAAGGGCGAGATACTGGCTCGGAGGGTGGCAAAAAAGCGGCTAGTTATATTGCAAAACAATTTGAAAAATTAGGTTTGCAGCCCATTGTGCCGATGAAAGAAGGCGATAAAAGTTATTTTCAGTCGTTTAATATTTTAAATAAAAATGGCGAAACATATTTGCAACCTTTTAACCTTTATAAAAAAAACTGGAAGGAAGTTTATGTAAAAATTAAGAAAAAGAAAAAAACAGTTTTTGAAGATTTTTATCCTACCAATATCATTAATATTCCTGACGAGCAAGCCATGCCAGTGGTTTATGCAGGATATGGCATCGAAACAGATAACTATTCTGATTATAAGGCAATTAGCGTAAAAAACAAAGCCGTAATTTTCTTTGAAGATGAGCCAAAAGATGATAAAGGCAATGCTATAATTACCGAAAATGGGCATTCTTCGGAATGGATAAATGGCGGTGGTTTATACAAAAAAATAGAAATTGCTCGAAAAAAAGGAGCAACTTTTTTCTTTGTTATTACCAATAATGGTGCAAAAAAATTTAAAGAAACGGCAAATAAAAACAAAGAAATTACCGAAAATCTCAGCCGAATGAATATGTCGGCACAACCTGCGGAACAAACTTCGCCTTATGCTGCCTTAATGGTTTCGCAGGAAATGGGAGCAGAAATTTTGGGGATTTCGGTCGAGAAAATGAATGCCTTGAAAAATGAAATTAGCACAAAAAAAACCTCGAATGCTGGGCAAATAAAAGCAAAAAATGTAAACATTAAATCAGAGAGATTTGACGATTTAATAAAAACGCAAAACGTACTTGGTTTTTTGGAAGGAACTGACAAAAAAGACGAAGTTATTGTAATAACAGCTCATTATGACCATTTAGGCAAAAAAAATGGCGAAATTTATAACGGTGCTGATGATGACGGCTCGGGAACTTGTGCCATTTTGGAACTTGCCGAAGCCTACGCAAAAGCAAAAAGTGAAGGAAATTCGCCAAGAAGAAGTATTTTATTTATGACCGTTACGGGCGAAGAAAAGGGCTTGTATGGCTCGCAATATTATACGGATTTTAACCCAATTATTCCCCTAGAAAAAATTGTTTGTGATTTGAATATTGACATGATTGGGCGAATTGATGTGCAACATTCACCCAAAGAAAATTATGTTTATTTAATTGGTTCGGATAAACTTTCGTCGGAATTGCATAAAATTAGTCAAGAAACTAACATAAATTCGATTAATTATCAATTAGATTATACCTATAATAATCCGCAAGACCCAAACCGTTTTTATTATCGTTCCGACCATTATAATTTTGCAAAACATAAAATTCCTGTCATTTTTTATTTTACAGGCGTGCATGAAGATTATCATCAGCCGACCGATGATGTGGCAAAAATTATGTTTCCGAAATATCAGCAAATTGTTCGCTTAGTTTTTTTAACTTCTTGGAACATTGCCAACCGTGAGGAAAGAATTAAAGTAGATAGTAATAAACCTTAAATCAAAAATTCAGTAGCGATGGGGCGACCGTCGCACGGTTGCAACCCCATCGCTACTGAATAAAGCTGCATTTAGCATTAAAACTTTTAAAACTGTGCAAAAACGCCTTATTCTTAGCAATCCACTTTTAGAGATTATGATTAGCCGACTGTGCCAACAGTTGATAGAAAATCATGGCGATTTTTCAGAAACCGTTATCATGGGTTTGCAACCTCGTGGCACATTGTTGGCTCAACGAATTGTCGATGAATTAGAAAAATTGATAGGCAATAAAATAAATTTGGGGCAATTAGATGCCACTTTTTATAGAGATGATTTCCGAAGAAGAGACTCGCCACTTTCGCCAAATGCTACTAAAATTCCTTTTGTGATAGAAAACAAAAAAGTAGTTTTAATAGACGACGTTTTGGCTACTGGAAGAATGGTTCGGGCAGCCCTAGATGCCATGACTGCCTTTGGACGACCTAAAAAAGTAGAACTTTTGGTATTAATTAATAGAAGATACAACCGAGATTTACCCATTCAGCCAGATTATACAGGGCTAAAAGTAAGCACCCTCGACACCCAAAATGTATTAGTAGAATGGCAGGAACAAGGAGCCGAAGAAGATAAAATTTGGTTGATAAATTAGTTTTCTTTTGTAAATTATTTTCAATAAATAAAGGTAATTATTGATATTTTTTCAGCATTATTCTTTATTTTTTATAAAAAACTATTTAACTTTGTAAACACAAAAAGACCCCACCCCAACCCTCCCCAAAGGGGAGGGAGATATAAAACATTATTTTATTTTTTAGCTCCCTCCCCTTTGGGGAGGGTTGGGGTGGGGTCTTTAATTCGTAAATTCAATGATTGAAGCATGGCTGAAAGATAAACTTCGTGGCGATTGGCAAATTTGGTTTATCGTCATGGTGCTTTCTTTATTTAGTATCGTGGTGGTTTATAGTGCCAGTGGAGCATTGGCATACAAGCGTGCCGATGGCAATACCGAAATATTTTTATTAAAACACACCCTCACTATTTTGATGGGTTTTGCCGTAATTTGGCTAATTCATCGCCTTAATTACACATCTTACGCAGGCTTGGCAAGGATTTTTCTTTGGCTTTCGCCTTTGTTGTTGCTTTATACCTATAAATATGGCGTAAATATTGGTGGCGTTCGTCGTTGGATTTCTATTTTGGGCATTTCTTTTCAAACTTCCGACTTGGTGCGTTTGGCTTTAATAACCAATTTGGCGGCAATGCTTGCTCCTTTACAAAATCAGCGTCCCGAAAGTTATCCTGTGCATAAACTTTGGGCGTTAATTATTTGGTGCGGTGTTATTTGTGGTTTATTAGCCTTAACAAATTTTTCTACTGCCGCCATTTTAGGGCTTACTTGTTTTATTATTATGTGGATTGGGCGAGTACCTAATAAGTATCTTTTTCAATTAGCAAGTGTGGTAATCGTGATGCTATTAATTACTATTTTTGCCAGTGTAATTGCCCATAGAAGCGGCATAGAATTTGGTCGTGGGCGAACAGTTATTGAACGAGTAGAATCATTTGTACATAAAGATATTGACAACGATGGCTACATTGGCAACAAAGACCGTGTAGATAACGATTACCAACGAGACCAAGCCATGATTGCCATTGCTCGTGGGGGAGTTTTTGGTATTGGGCCAGGCAATAGTTTTCAGAGAAATTATCTACCAGAGGCTTTTTCCGATTATATCTATGCCATTATTGTAGAAGAATATGGACTTTTGGGCGGTATTGTAATTATGGTTTTTTATTTATGGCTTTTATACAGAGGTGTAAAAAATGTAGAAAATACCAGCCGTGCTTTTGGGGGTTTGCTTTGTGTAGGTTTAACATTTAGTATAGTTTTTCAAGCCTTTGCACACATGGTTATTAATGTAGGCATGGGTCCAGTTACAGGACAACCGTTGCCGTTGATGAGCATGGGCGGAACTTCTATTTTGTTTACTTCTATTGCTATTGGCATCGTGTTGAGTGTTAGCAAGGGCGAGTATGATGAGCGGAATATTAAATGAAAATTCTATGAAAAGCTAAAAAATGAAAGAGGTATGATAAATAAACGTGAAGTTGAATTAATGTTAGAAAGGGAGTTAAAGAACAAGCGACCCGATTACGAAAAAATATATGATAAGACTTTCGAAGAGCATGAATCTTTATTGCCCTATTCCATTACAGCAATTGAACACGCCAATTTTAACCAATTTGAATATGCGAAGATAATATGGAATATTGCAGGATATGTCAATTTAGTTTCATACGACTTAAAAATTATCGGACGTGATTTAACATTTGCAAATAAAGAATGGCAAAAAAAGCTTTATGCAAGACAAGGCTATTTGTTAATTTATGAAATTTTGAACGATATTTTGAAATTACTTGGCAAAGAATTACGAAATTCAATAAAACATTTCGCTGAATTTAATGATTTAAAACAACAATTAGACTCATTAACAGGGAAAATAAATATATTCAAAGCGGAACATGAATCTACCCTAAGAGGTATTAGAAATACTGTTATTGGACACAGAGATAATGATATGCTTCTGCAACTAAAATCGATTGACTCAATCAATTGGTACGATTCAATACAAGTTTTAACCAGTTTTGATGGAATCTTGATGGAAATCGGTGTCTTTCTCCAAAAACTAATTCATACTTGCAATGATGAGTTAAATAAAATGAAAAACACTCCCTAAATATTTAGCAAATGCTATATAATCTAAAAACAAAAGTTACAAAATAATTTGTAAATCCCCAAAAAACCATGGAAACGAAAAACAGCATCAAATACTTAATTATAGCCCTTGCCATAATTATAGCTTCCTATTTATTTGCAAATGCTTATAAATACAAATTTCGTTCAACCGAAACCATTGCCGTAACAGGTTTGTGCGAAAAAGAATTTATGAGCGATAAGGTTTTATGGAGTGCCGATTTTAGCCAACATTCCATGAACTTAACAGATGCCTATAATGCTATTAAAGCAAATGAAGGCAAAATTGATGCATATTTGCTAAAAAATGGCGTAAAAACTACCGAAAGAGTTTTTTCATCAGTAAATATTAATAAAGATTTTGAAACAAAATTTGATGCCAACGGACGACAAATTGGCACCGACTTTAAAGGCTACACCCTAACACAAAGCGTAGAAGTAGAAACAAAGGAATTAGATAAAGTTGAAAAAATATCAAGAGAAATTACCGAATTAATTAAAGAAGATATAGAATTAAGTTCACATTCACCCGAATATTTTTATTCTAAATTAGCCGATTTAAAATTAGAATTATTAGGAAAAGCAGCCTTAGATGCCCAAGAAAGAGCTAAAACGATTGCTAAAAATTCAGGTCATTCATTAGGAAACTTAAAAACGAGCAAAATGGGCGTTTTTCAAATATTGGGCGTAAATGGTGGCGAAGATTTTAGCAGCGGCGGAGCTTTTAATACAACATCTCGAAACAAAAAAGCCTCTATTACTATTCGGAGTGAGTTTTTTATTAAATGAGAAAAATTAAACAATATGAATCATGAAATTAGAAATATCATTGCAGGAATTAGTGAAAATACAACAGGAAATCTTATTAAAACAACCCTCTTTTTCCTTAGAAAAAGCACGACAGCAAGTAGAAAGATTGAAAAAACAGAACTCATCTATAAAGAAAATGAGGTAAGAGAATTAGAGTTTTTTGCTAATCAAAATCAACTTTGGTATAACAATATTGATGAAAATACTTTCATTGGAGAAGGAGCTGAGCAAAAAGTATATTTAAATGCTGATGGGAAAAGTGTTCTCAAAATCAATGATACTATTTTCTATGAATCTTGGGAAGATTATTTTATTAGCTTGCTGATTCATAATTTTTTATTTCCAAGTACTGCTTATGAATTCATAGGTTTTTATAAAAAGGAAACTATTTTGTATGCAGTTGTGAAACAATCTTTTATAGAATCTACTGAATCAACGGATTTACTAAAATTAAAAATATTCTTAAAAAAGAATGGATTTGAACATAAGAAAAACAACGATTATTTCAATAATGAACTGGGAGTTATCTTAGAAGATTTGCATGATGAAAATGTCCTTACAAATCGAGGTGTATTCTTTTTTATTGATAGTGCTATCTACCTAATAAAGTGAAATTTATTAACTAATTTATGACAAAAATTATCATTAGCGGTGGCGGAACTGGCGGGCATATTTTCCCAGCCGTAGCCATTGCCAACGAACTAAAAGCCATTGACCCCACCATCGAAATACTTTTTGTAGGGGCAGAAGGCAAAATGGAAATGGAAAAAGTACCCAAAGCAGGTTACAAAATTATTGGGTTGCCCATTGCAGGTATCAACCGCTCAAATATGTTGGCAAATGTGGCTTTTCCTCTAAAACTCGTCAAAAGTTTATGGAAAGCCTATAAAGTTGTAAAAGATTTTAAGCCAAATGCTGCCGTTGGCGTGGGCGGTTATGCCAGTGGACCAACTTTAATGATGGCATCTTTGTTAGGAATTCCTACGCTTTTGCAAGAACAAAACTCGTATGCAGGCATTACCAATAAGTTTTTGGCAAAACGTGCCAAGAAAATTTGTGTTGCCTATCCAAACATGGAAAAGTTTTTTCCTGCCGAAAAAATTATGCTAACAGGCAACCCTGTTAGGAAAGATATTATCGAAACTGCTTCAAAAAGAGATAAAGCCATTCAACATTTTGGATTAGATAATGCTAAAAAAACATTGTTAATTATTGGCGGAAGTCAAGGTGCTAGAACGATTAATGAAGCAATTTTGGCTGGGCTTAATGAATTGATTAACAGCGATTTACAAATAGTTTGGCAAACAGGCACATTATTTATTGATAAAGCTAAAGAAAATGTTAATAAATTAAATACGAAAAACGTTAAAGTTTCAGATTTTATTTATGACATGGATTTGGCGTATGCTTGTGCCGATTTGGTAGTTTCTCGTGCAGGAGCTTTATCGGTTTCAGAATTGGCTTTGGCAGGCAAACCAACCATTTTTGTTCCCTTGCCCACCGCTGCCGAAGACCACCAAACCATGAACGCCATGAGTTTGGTAAACGAAAATGCCGCATGGATTGTGAAAGACAAAGAAGCAAGTACTGAATTAATAAAAAAAATTATCGAACTAACGCATAATCAAGCAATTATGAGCCAATTAAGCCAAAACATTAAAGGTTTTGCGAAGCCTTATGCAGGGCAAGAAATTGCGAAGGAGGTACTGGCATTATGAAAATATTTTATTCCGAATTTAACGTAGATTATACCACTTATACATTTCCTTACGCCATTTATTGCTTAAAGGAATCGCAAGAAGAATTACCCTTGATTTACGACAAGGGTTTTTTGCCCTATACAGGAAATTTAGAAATTGAAGGCGAAGTTTTTTATTTAGCTCGAAGTTTACGTGTAAATTTGCAAAATTTTGATGATACGTCAGAAAACCGTCGAGTAAATCGTTTGGTAGAAACACTAAATGTGCAAGTAGAAGTTATCGAAAAAGCAAATTTTGATTTAAACGACCCTACTTTTTTAGCTTTTTGCGAAAATTATATTAATCAACGCATTGGCGAAGAAAATATGAGCATGGAGCGTTGGCAATATATTTTGTCGAGAGATACGGCTACGCATTTTTTCAAATTTAGCTCCGAAGGCAAGGTTTTGGGCTACGTTTTGGCGGCAATTGTAGGCGATGCACTGCATTATTGGTTCGCTTTTTTTGATGTCGAATACATGAAAACGCACTCATTTGGCAAATGGATGATGTGGCGAGTTATTCGTTGGGGAAAAGAAAATGCCCTAAAAAACGTTTACTTAGGAACAGCCTATAAACCTGCCGCGTTATATAAAATCAGAGACCATAAAGGGCTCGAATATTTCGACGGAAATTCATGGAATAATGATACCAAACGCCTAAAAACCTTGTGCGAAACCGATTTAGAACCAAAAGCAAAAGACCATTTTAAGGCATTAAATACGCCAAATGAATTTTTAACGAAAATATAAGAAAAAGTATACAAATTTTTATAAATCCAAAATGTTTCGTAATTTTAAAATAAAATTTGGGAAATGGGCTATCGGAATTATCGCTTTGGTGATAGGCATAATTCTTTTAACCTTTACCAACAATACATTTTTATCAAAAAGATGTAAAAAAATTGTCGTAAACATAAAAAATAGCAACGAACAACTCTTTGTTGAACAAAAAGATGTAGAAAACTTAGTAACTTTGTACGGAAAAGACCCCCTAATCGGCAAATCAATGAATAGAATTGATTTACGAGAAATGGAGCACCGAATTTTGGCAAATAAACAAATAAAAACTTGCCAAGCATTCAGTGATTTTCAAGGAAACTTAAACCTAGAAGTAGAACAATTTATACCCATTGCTCGAATAAGTTTTCCAGATAATCGTGCCGATACTTATGTAAGTACCGAAGGAGTTTTTTTTCCCTTGTCGAACCACTATTCGGCTAGGGTTTCTGTGATTTCTGGCGAATATTTTAGGAATTTAACCAATTTGCGGAATAAAAAATATGCCAGTGTTTTAGGGTTTCTAAATCGAATTAATCAAGATGAATTTTGGAAAGCCCAATTTGCTCAAATTAATATAGAAGCCGACCGAAATATTAGCATTGTTCCGCTGGTAGGAAAACATATCCTTGAATTTGGCGAGCCTGAAAATGTAGAAAATAAGCTCAATAAATTAAAAATATTTTATCAAAATATTTTATCCGTAAAAGGGTGGGATATCTATACAAAAGTAAGTATAAAATATGCCGACCAAATTGTGTGTGAGTAAAATTTAAAATTTCGCATAGAAAAGATGTTTGTATAACATAAAAAATAATGTTTAAAATTTCCCCAAAAAGACAAATTTCCAGCTATAACGGCTGAAAATTTAATAAAATTAAAAGAATGATGGAAGATGAAAAACCTGTGGTTGTCGGTCTCGACATTGGAAGCACAAAAGTTTGTGCCATTGCAGGTAGCCTCGACGAGCAAACAAATAAATTAATCATTCATGCCGTAGTGGAGAAAAAACTTGATGGCGGCGTGAATAACGGTACGATTGTAAATATCGACCGCACCAGAAATGCTATTGATGCCGCCCTAAAACAATTAGCCGATTCTATCGCCATTAATATCGAAGGCGTACATATAAATATTTCAGGCTCTCATATTACTGGGCAACCTCATCAAAGCACTATTACTCGTAAAGATACTGGCAATATTGTTCAAGTAAATGATTTACATGAATTAACGCAAGATATTCGTAGAACTTTTCAATTAACACCTGGGAAAACAATTTTACATACATTACCACAAGAATTTTCAGTAAATAATATGCGTGTTACCGAAAATCCA
The DNA here is from genome assembly GCA_022606425.2 of Lepidostoma basale. Classification (NCBI taxonomy): domain Eukaryota; kingdom Metazoa; phylum Arthropoda; class Insecta; order Trichoptera; family Lepidostomatidae; genus Lepidostoma; species Lepidostoma basale. The sequence continues at coordinate 2,404 of JAHDVF020000258.1, read as the reverse complement.
GCAGGGCGTGTGGGTGTAAAACTAGGTGGAGATTTTTATGTAATCACTGCTGGACACCACGAACACAGTGTTTTAAAGCAAACACTCGACAAAGTGAAAGCTCGTACAGATTCTAACCAATCATATATTGAAGTTGGCAATACGCTGTTTTCACCTTTGGCAGATTCCTTAGCAATTTTGAGTGACACCGATAAAAAAGTTGGGGTAGCCGTTGTAAATATTGGCGGAGAAACAACCGAAGTAGCTATTTTTCATGAAAAAGGTTTACGCCATGTAGCCGTAATTCCGTATGCAGGCAATAGTATCAGAAATGATTTGATGGAAGGTTGCAGAATTTTGCCCGAACAAGCTGAAATCTTAAAATTGGTATGTGGCACAATGCCCGTAGAAGCTGTTGGAATAAATGAAATTATTGAAATTGAAGGCATTGATGGTATTCCGACAAGAGAAGTTTCCTTAAAAAATGCTGTTTCTATTATTGAAGAACGCTTAAAGGAAATTGCTTCTATCGTGAAAGCCGAGATTATTCGCTCAGGCTATGACAATCGTTTAATTAGCGGCATTGTTTTAACAGGTGGTTCGACTAATATTAAAGATATTGCCAAAATTTTTGAAAGCGTTACCGACATGAATGTTCGTATAGGTAAACTACGCAATATTGGTCAATCAAATTTTGCTCAATTAGATAACCCAAAATATAGTACAACGATTGGCTTAATTTGGTCAGAATTTAGAAAATTAGATGATAGAATTCCAGATTCAAAACAATCGAGAGAAATAAGTAATAATTTTGTAGAAAAAGAGAAAAAAGTAGAACCCACACCGCCTGAAAGAAAAAAAGGTATTGGTGGCTGGTTAGATAGAATTATCAAGAATAATGGTGTTCAAGATGATGATTATTAAAAAATAGTACATTTTATAACGATACTTTCCTAAAAATTCCCTAGAAAAATGATATTCAAATCTAACTATACCCTTGATATTGAGTCGAAATTTACCCAAATAATTAAAGTTATTGGCGTGGGTGGAGCGGGTGGAAATGCCGTTGCCCACATGGACGACTTAGGCATTCATGATGTTGATTTAGTAATTTGTAATACCGATGCCCAAGTACTTCACGCCAGTAAAATTCAGCATAAACTTCAAATTGGCTTGCAACTAACCAAAGGTTTAGGAGCAGGTACGCAGCCCGAAATTGGCAAAGAGGCAGCCAAAGAAAGTGAAAAGCAAATCATAGAACTTTTCCAACCACCTACCGAAATGGTGTTTATTACAGCCGGCATGGGTGGTGGCACGGGTACAGGAGCAGCTCCCGTAATTGCGAAAATTGCAAAAGATATGGGGCTTTTAACCATTGCCGTAGTAACCGACCCTTTTGACTTTGAAGGCGAAGAAAAGATTGCCCAAGCTCGCAAAGGAATTGAAGAACTAAAAGGCTATTGCGACACCGTTTTAATCATTAAAAATAGTCGCCTAGAAAGTATGTTTGGCGACATGAGAATCACACAAGCTTATGCCAAAGCCGATGATGTTTTGGCAAATGCCGTAAAAAGTATTGCCGAATTAATTACTCGCCCAGGCATTATAAACCTTGACTTTTCGGACGTTAAAATGGTACTTAAAAATGCTGGTCAAGCCGTAATGGGTTCCTTTGAAGCCGAAGGCCCTGACCGTGCAAAAATTGCCATTGCCGAAGCCTTAAATTCTCCTTTGCTTGAAAATAACGATATTTATGGAGCAAAACGTGTTATGGTAAGTATTGCTTATAGCGATGAAAAAGACGAGTATATTCCAACCATGAAAGACCAAGCTGCTATTACGCAATTTGTTCAAGATGAAATTAAGAAAGATAAAAATAATAAAGCTAAAATTTTCAAATTAGGATATGCCATCGATCCAAATTTGGGAGCAAAAGTGCGAGTAACGGTAGTGGCAGCAGGTTTTCATATTCCTGATGAAATAATAGACGACCAACCCAAAGAAATTTTGGTTGAAGAAACCATTAGTAACAATAATGCTAAACGCACAAATGGTATTTATATCGATAAAGAAATTCCGTTGACCGTAGAAGGATTAGGTAAAAAAACCATAGAAGAAAGACTGAAACCTGTCCCAGTAGCGAAAGTGCCTGAAAAAATTATTGATAAATCAGATTTAGAAAAAATTCAACGAATGATTGATCATTTTGTGAAACAAAGCTATGCTTTATCAGATTTAAGTCGCCCATCTTTTGTAAGAAATAGTATTAATCTTCTTGATTTGCGTACTATCAAGGCAAAAGATGATGTTGAAGTATATAATTTACAAGATTTATATGATGGTTTAGTAGCTGAAAAAATGCTTTAAATTATTTAAATACTAGTAAAATGGTAAAAATAATAATAGACTTCTTTCAAAAGTCATT